>VWYK01116666.1:0-13705 GCA_013399775.1 Semnornis frantzii | reverse complement strand
AATTTGTTTAGTGTGCTACCACATTTTCTGGTGATTTTCAGTTATCTTCTTTTGACTATTTAAAAGTATTTCAAGGTATTATACTCAATTTATGTAGGCAGAGGTTATCTCTATACTCATCTAAAGCTAAGACCTCAAATTTCTTTGATTCTTTAGGACAAAATGAGAAGATGGATTTTCTTGTAAGGGACATTTGGTGAAGTCAGAATAAACACAATAGTTCTGTTTTGCTACAGCAGTACTTGCAAGGCAAGACTTTTCACACTGGCTAGGACTACTTTCTGTTCAACATGTTTGATTCAGGTTTCTTTGTTGAGTATAGCTTCCAATTAGATTCTAAGGGAGAACCAAGGTGAATCTACTATACAGATAGTCTAACAGCAATTGTTGCAGTATTTTACCACAGAAGTCCTTCCTTTATTTTCGGTTTTCACTAATTGATCTGAAAATTCACTTTTGCATCTTTGTATTTTTATTCAAAGACCTGGATTTATGTTAGCAGCAGTATGGTACTATAAAAGAAGAGAAGATTATTAAACTATTCTTATTTCTCTACAGAGTGTTACTTTTCAAATGAAGTATTCCCAACTTACAGTCAAAAGAAAACTTGTTCTCACATATCTCTTGTTTTCATTGTATCAGCAGTTCTGGAGTAATACAATTTAGTCACTGATATTTAAATTACTTTTTCAGTTTCCAGGGAATACTATCACTATCACCAAGTGATTATATTTTTTTTTTCCTAAAAACATTAGGTAATGTTATTTCTTAAGAAACTGTGGTTGGATGGGTTACAAAGAGAAACTATATTTTCATTAATCTTTTCCCTGGTTTAGCAGCCTAGCACATTAGGGAAAATTCTGGTTAACCTTAGCACACCTTCTTTTTTACATATGCACTTCAATTTTGAAACACCATTTTATATTTAGCTGTTAAATGAAGTATAATAAATTCCTGATGCGACCATGTCTGTCATTTCAGATTGCAATGGGCCAAGGCCAAGCTGATCTGGCTATTCAAACTTTAAAAGAATGTGCACGCAATGGAGAATGGCTGTGTTTAAAGAACCTGCATCTTGTTACTTCTTGGCTTCCTGTACTGGAAAAGGTGAGGGTAGCTAGAGAAGACTGTATTGTAAACCAGACAGAATGAGCATGCAGCATTTCTGAAGCATTTCAGGTGTTGCCATGGTGACGTTTACAGTTCTAACCATTTCGAAATAAACATTTGCAATATAGATAAACTGAAATGCTTCAGATCTAAGCAACTCCTTCCTTTGTGTGAACGCTTCAATTTTCATACAGTGTAGAGTATTTCTGCCACAATGAGTGAACAAATGCTCCTGTTAGGTCTTTTGGTACTTTATGGGATACCACCCATATTTGCTGAACTCTGTGTATGCTTAAATTTATTTCAATTATTTTTTTTATCCCTCTTTATTCTAAGTCTAATTTTTTAGTAGTTCTTTTTCTTAAGTGTAGCTTGTGCCTGAATCACTAAAAGATTTTTACTAATTTGAAGTTAGAATGTCTTATGTTTTATAGAAACATACTCTTACAGCTTGCAAAGTCATTAACTTACTAACTAAATTGAAGTGACTTTAGATGTATATCTCTGTGAAAGCCACAAAGTAAACTAACTTAAAAAAAAAGAAAGGTAAGCAATTTCTATCAACAGTTACTACAGTCTTAATTTTCAAGTTTTCTAATGATTGTCCGTGGTGTGTGCTCTATGCACATGAGCTTGGAGTCTGTCTTCTGTCTGCCAATGACCATGTGGCATTCATGTGCCTTTAACATCCTTATAATCCATTTTGAAAATAATCAAAGGCAAAGCAAGATGACACTGATGTGTGTTATCTAGTCTGAAGAGGATGGTGGACAGTAAGGAAGTGTTTGTAAGCCTCTTAGTAATTACAAAATTTCAGGTCTCTCTTAAGTATTAAAATATGGATATATATGTAACCAAAGTTTTGTATTCTTTCCCAAAGAACATACTACCAAATATGTTGAACTTCCTGCTGAGCTTAATGTAGACTGAGCTTTGTTGGTGTTTGATTCAGCACATCCCTTGTTTGTTTTCAATACCATTAGCAATGTGTGAGGCTATGTAGTTCAGATGGTTAAACATCCTTTTAAGAGACATCTGCCTATTTTATAGTTCAGTTCCATCCAGGTACATAAATTTAGTTCTCACAATCATCCTATTTGAGAAGCTGAAATGTGTCTTCTGGTCAATGTGAATTTATCAATATGAAGATGATACCTTTGCAGCTTACTTCTAACTGGCCTTAGCTGTCTTTAAGTCAAATGTGATGTTTCAGAGGATGCAGGCTGCATATGATTAATTGCACTTGAACCAGCATATAAAATTATTTTATTTTTCTGAAATCTCCTGCTTTCAAGGCTGTGGATTGTTTTCGTATCTTATTTTGTCTCCTGTTGTTAATGAAATACAGACCTGATTGTTCCACGGTGAGGTAGATTGAAAACTGTCCTAACTGCATGACTCAAAAGGTTGTTGTCAGTATCAAAAAATTCAGTCATAGGCCTGATGTAGCCTTTTGGTGCTTTTTTTACATATATAGAGCATTTCTTCTCTTACTATTCTGCTCTGAATTCAAGGTCTGGGGGGGAGGTGCAGATATTTTAATACAGCTAGGATGAGTACATTATGCATATGAATGTGTGGAGAAAGCGCATCTTGAATTATAGTCTTTTGAATCATCTTGCGAAAAACTAAAGAACTTTTAGAAATATCCGACTTTCTAATTTAGGGTATTATAAATTTGTAAATACTGTTCAATAGATTTAAAAAACAGGCAAATGAAAACAACCCCAAACCTACTTCAATATAAAATATCTCTTTAACAGGAACTGAATGCATTACAGCCTCAACCAAACTTCCGCCTTTGGCTTACTACTGAAGTCCATCCAAAATTTACACCAATTTTGCTTCAATCAAGTCTGAAAATAACTTACGAAGTAAGGTCTATTTGGAAAGCTTTTATTACATGCTTACAATGAATGAACTTGGGTGTATAGTAAACTATATGTTTAGACAGAGTAATGTTTGGATAATGTGGACTATTTACCTTCTGGTTTTGTCCTACATTCAGTTAGGTGTAATACAAAAAGTTTTATCAATTTACCATGGAACATTTTTGATGATCATTTTTAGTGTATATGTGGAAATTTGAAGAAGATGTGCTTTCAAGTGAAAAAAATTGTAAAATTTCTTTCCACACATTTTTTTTCGATTTAAAATTCCGAACTGGAAATAAATTTACCTGGGGGAAGTATTTGTTCTGTTTTGTGCTCCAGAAACTTTTATGCATTTATTCAGTGTTGCTTAGAAGCAAAAACCTACACACGTGCTGGAATGTAAATGCAAATCAAAGAGTTCCTCTTTCTTGATAAATGTCTTCCTCTGATGATCACAGAATAGCACTTTATATTCCTTAGATATTTACTGGAGCTTTTCAACAAAATGGTTCTCCTCCATTGAGTAGAACATTTAGTTAAAGATCTTTACTAAAATTTAAAGTGTTGCTTTTAAAATGACTCAACATAAGTAATAACTGGGACCATGCTCCTCCAACTTGTTGGAAAATGTCTAATCATGGAAATCATGAGGAGGGGTGCTACTAACACTTCCATTGGTTATGGAATGTGGAGATTTTACCCACAGCTAAACCAAGAAACTCTGACCTTTTAGAGTCTAATGTTGCTGACTTTCAAGAAGCCGAAATTGTTAACATTTTCATATTGACTGCAGGTATTCTTGAACTTCTGGGGTACCTTCTTGCTTATATTGAATCTTTAGTGATGCAAAAATTACAGAATTGTATAGGATTGTCACATTTCATCTAGATTCTTAAAGTCACTGATTTCATTGTCTTTGGAATAATTGGATCTTTGCACTGATGCAGTGTTGCAAAGGCATTTTTTGCCTTTTGCTTAATAGTAAACATTGTGTTACCATGACAGGGCAACTATAGCCAATGACTTGGGTAGTGATGTTTTATTATTATATGGTTGTGGTATATGCTTTAACTGTTAGCAATCAAGATGTAGGTTCTTTAAAAAATAAATTATCATCTGACTACAGTGTTTTGCATTTGCCACAAGCATGCATAGATGACATATGCAACTGTTGCAACATTAAAAAAGAATTATTTTTCAAAAGGAATAATGATTTAAATCTCTTTATAATTTGTATTTACCATCACAACAATTTGAAAATGGGTATCTAATCAGTTGCTTTTAATTGTAAGCACTAATCTTTGTTATTATATACACTTCAACTGGAGTTCAACCATAGAATCATAGAATGGTAAGGTTGGAAGGGACCTCAAGGATCATCTAGTTCAACCCCCCTGCCATAGGCAAGAACACCTCCCACTAGTACAGGTCACTCAAGGCCTCGTCCAACCTGACCTTGAACACCTCCAGGGTGGCAGCAACCGCAGCCTCCCTGGGCAACCTGTGCCAATGTCTCACCACCCTCACTGGAAAGAACTTCCTCTTAACATTGAGTTTTGATCTCCTCTCTGCCAGTTTAAACCATTGCCCCTCATCCTGTCATTGCAAGACCTTGTAAATAATTCTCCCCAGCCTTCCTGTAGGCCCCCTTCAGATACTGGAAGGCTACTCTAAGGTCTCCTGGAAGTCTTTTCTTCTCCAGGCTGAAGAACCTCAACTCTCTCAGTCTGTCCACATAGGAGAGCTGCTCCAGCTCTCTGATCATCTTTGTGGCCCTCCTCTGGACCCGCTCCAACAGTTCCATGTCGTTCCTTCAAGTTATTTCTACTGGTCTTGAACATTACCTGCCACATGGTTTTGTGTCATACACATGTACTATATCTAGGTGTTAGCTAAACAGAGTGTGGTGATGGCCTAAGGTAAGTAGGCCCTGATCAGAGAAATTGGTACTTCATCTTGTAAAGTCAGAAGAAAGAAAAAAAAAAAAAGAATTTACTTTCACACTTACATGTTTTGATAGAGTGCTATTCTTTGACTAAGGTCTTTTAGTGTGGTTAATTCCTTCTATCAGTTTTGGTTACGTTTTTTTTCCATATATTGAAGTTATTTTCAGCAGAAGAACATTCTATTGTTAGGCCGTTTATTGCAAGCAGATTTTTTTTTTAAAGTAATATTTGTAATTTTATTAAGTTGTTAATTTTAAGTTAGAATTTAAGAGAAAATACATTAATGTGTCAGAATTTTATTTAGAACAATGTTTTTTTCTTCCAATGCAGGCACCTCCAGGCCTGAAAAAGAATCTCTTGAGAACCTATGAGTCTTGGACACCAGAGCAAATTAATAAAAAGGGAAATTTGTCTCGAGCTCATTCTCTCTTTTGTCTAGCATGGTTTCATGCTGTATGCCAAGAAAGAAGAAATTATATTCCTCAGGTAACATCTCTCTATGCTACCTTTTGAGAACTTTACCGCATTTATTATCTTTTATACTTGAAATTATTTTTCATTGGGTGTATGTTAGGTCATGTTCGGAGATGAGAAAACCCCAGATATTTCTGTTGCCTGCCTTCATTATAGTCTCTGAATTCATTGTAAAATAAGATCTTGGTAGGCAAAATTCCTGTCCCTCTGAATATTGCCACTGCCTGGATGGAGTTATTTTGTGATTTGTATACTAACTGATACTGATGCAGGAGAGAGGTCCTGTGGAAATGATTTTGTGAGTCCTGTTTGCTGGGACAGGAAAAAAAGATTTCGGAAACCTATATAATTTAATGGATGATGTGAGAAAAGAGACACTTTGTAAGGAAGGAGGAGATGAGATTGCTTTTCTTTGCACACAAATTCTGTTCAAGGAGATGGAAGAATGAGAGAGTTTGCTTATTTCTTGTGAGAATTATATTTTTTTTTTAGATACACTTTTGTTTAAAGGAAACTTTGCTTTTCCTGGCTGCAGATGTTTAAACAGAAACACCTCCCCAGCCAACAAACCTTTCTATATCTTGTTTATTTTATGTAGACTAGGGATGAAATTAGCTGTCATCCGAAAGATGACAGGAGAACCTGGAATGTTTGAGACTATTTTGCTAGTTTTGACTTTGTGATTTATAGAGTTCTTTGCCTCTTTGACTATAGTGTTCAGGGAGTAGATGAAAATATTTTAAAGTACTGATCTGACATTCACATTCATTTACCTCCAGATTTCTTTGTGACACAGGGTAGGATTACTGCTTTCTACATGATTCCACTGTAACTGTGTTTGTTTCATTTGCAGGCTTAGTGATGGTTTTATAATTTGCAATTACCAATTTCTAACATTGATGGACTACAGCTAACCCAAACTAGAAACTCTTGTATTTCTTAATGAATTTCAGGTCATTTTGGGTCCAAGTACAGATCTGTCAAAGGAAATACATGAACACTGTTGAGAGACTGCAGGGTCTTCCAGTTTATGACCTTCAGGATGCCTGGCTGATGGTTTTATTGTGGTCTGTGGAGCAGCCGCGGACTTGACCTGAGAATGATTAAAATATGCATATGGGAGTTGGCATTTTTTGCTGTAATGGTAGCAGTAATCATTAGAGAAGTGGCATGAATTAAGGAGTTAGATGATAAAAGTGTTAATAGACTTTGTTTGAAGAATCCGACCTATTTATGAAAATCAGAGGAAACTGAAATACAAAAGAGGCCTCAAAAATCACAATTCAATGTGTGATCTAGTCACAGATGTAATCAAGTTTTAGTTTAAGTAAATACTGTTAGGAAATAAAACTAATTTAAGTGAAAATTCCTCATACTCAATGGATTCTAGCTTATAGAAGTATGTAAATTAAATGCAACAGTACAGCAGTTTTTTGGGTTTGGGGTGGTTTTGATTTTTTGGTTTGTTTGTTGTACTAACTGCACCGAATGTTCCCAGGGATGCTCTTTGAGGGCCTAAGTTGTCTCTTTTTTCGTTCGGTATTAAGTATTATACAGTATTGAGTAACCACATAATAGTTGTATTTTACTTAATGATTATCATTGTGTAACCACTAAAATTCTTTGGTCTTCTTTTAATGGTAGGGTTGGACCAAGTTTTATGAATTTTCTTTATCTGATCTCCGTGCTGGTTTTGACATTATTGATAGACTCTTTGATGGTAAGCCACTTCTTAAGGGAAAATTTCTCACTTCTACAGCATAATCCTTTTGAATATCTCATTTAAAAGTTTTAGAATATTAAAAGCTTTTGCAGTAGTTATAAATTTGAATGATGGCTTTGTTTGGAGTAGGGCTATTCTATTTAAAGGCTATTTTGAAGTTATTTCAATTTTGCAGTTGAATCTTCATTGGAACATTTTCACATATGTAAACACACAGGTAGTTAAGTAACTATTTCAGTATGAGATATGGTCTGAATTTGAATCAACTGTGTGTAGGTTTAGTAGACTTCTCTAGATGTAGGTCCAGACTTGGAGCATACATCTGTATTAGTAAACTAAGGGCTGGACACAGGCTCAAAACTATTGCATATCTGGCTTATGCAGACTGGCATTCTTGTAGTTAGTGGTTTGTCAGATGGCAGAACCCAGAGGTTACCTTACTTTGGGGCAAAAGAGTTTAGCTGTGTGGATGCAAACCTCTTTGCACCATCTGGTCTTGAGTTCAAATGAGACCTGTCCTGTTTTACCATTAGTAATGATGCTGTGTGAAGAAGTTTAAGTTTCTGCAGCAGCCAGATAAGAGTGGAGATGGTGCAAGGCTTATCACTAGTAAGCAAAGCTGGAAGCACAGGGCATATCATGATTCTAATTTTGGGAGGTGAATTAAACCATTGATCTCTTTGTGCCAAGAACTATTCTGCCTAGCTTCTTGAGTGTAGAGGAATAAACAGGAAATACAAGGGGGCCTGGAAGATGAAGTCTTGTGTCTCGACTAATTCCCATATGACCTTTCCCAAATATTGCATAAATTAAATGAATGTGAATTATTCCTATCTACTAAGTAGCACAATATTCTTAATATTAGTTAATATGATTTTTTTTTGTTTGTTTGCATTGTGTAAAAATTTCAGAGTAAAGTTAGGAACTACTATTTAGACTATTTATGATCATTGACTTAAATGAGATTTATAGATTACTTCTGGAATTGGACCTTATTGATACAGGCTTGAAACATATGGTGATGTAAAGAGGTAAAATCATTAACTATCAGTGATAATTATTAATGTAATAATTAAATATTACTGTGAAGATAACTTCTCTTATGGAGGAGTAATTGAAGTATTTAGAAACAGCAGTTACCACTAATAAAACTCTGCTTATAGTAGTTACTGCTTCCTTTTTTTTTAGGGAACCTAAAGAAGTACCCTTCTGATCAAGGTTTTACCTGCTTCTGAAAGCTATAGAGTATAAGTAGATCATTGTCTTGTAGCTATCTTGGACAAGTGGGATAGAAGGAAGGGAAAATAGAGATAATACAGAAGAAAAAAAATAGGAATTATTTGATGTGTTTATATTTGTTTATTTCACTGAAAAAATATAATGACAAGAAATACAAAATTAACAATTGATACTAAACTAATTGTAATTAATTTATAGGTTCCGAAAATTTTCAATGGGAATTTGTGCATGGCTTGTTTGAAAATGCAATTTATGGGGGCCGTGTAGATAATTACTTTGACATGAGAGTTCTTCGGTCCTACTTGGAGCAGCTTTTCAATTCGCGGGTCATTGGTGGCCTCAGCACTAGAGGCAAGAAGATGACTAATTTCCCATACTCAGTGTCTTTACCAAATTCCTGCAGTATTTTGGTAGGTGTGTGTCTTCTATCACCTAATACAGAAACTAAACCAAGTTCATAGAATCATAGGATCATAGAATCAACCAGGTTGGACCTCCAAGATCATCCAGTCCAATCTATCACCCAGCCCTATCCAGTCAACCAGACCATGGCACTAAATGCCCCATCCAGGCTTTTTTTGAACACCTCCAGGGACAGCAACTCCACCACCTCCCTGGGCAGCCCATTCCAATGCCAATCACTCTCTCTGTCAAGAACTTCCTCCTAATATCCAGCCTAGACCTCCCCTGGCACAACTTGAGACTGTGTTCCCTTGTCCTTTTGCTGGTTGCCTGGGAGAAGAGACTGACCCCCACCTGGCTACAACCTCCTTTCAGGGAGTTGTAGACAGCAATGAGGTCTGCCCTGAGCCTCCTCTTCTCCAGGCTGCACACCCCCAGCTCCCTCAGCCTCTTCTCACAGGGTTCTGCTCCAGGGCCCTCATCAGCTTCGTCACCGTTCTCTGGACACGTTCCAGTAGCTCAACATCTCTCTTGAATTGAGGGGCCCAGAATTGGACAAAGTTATTTTCAAGAATTATTGTTTGTGGAAATAATTCCACAGATAGAGTTATAATCTAAAGAATTTATTTAAGACTTGTTTGTGTGAAGCACTATTTCTTAAGTCGTCAGAATTATTCTACTAGTTTGTTATTATAGTAACATAATGGCAGGTTTTTATAGACTGCTAAACATTCTTATAACTTCTGGATAAAATAGGAAAATCTAAATATATCTCTTTATTTACAAAATAGATCAAAATTCTGACATAATCTGCTGACGTGCTGTCAATGGTGTATGATATTTTATTTGGAGATTGTATGGATTCTGATTCTTCAGTATTCTTTTAGTGTAATCGAGAGAGGATTCAACAGACTCTAAAGATCCTTTCACATACTATTGTTACTATTATTGAGATTCATTTGAATTTTAATGTAGGGCTTCGTGCTAGACCTCTAATGTTATTTTTTTAATATACAGTCTTTCCGTTTTAAAAGAGCAAAAAGCAATTCAGATTACATTGAGCTATCGATGGAAAACAAAAGTATGCTAAGACTATGTCTGAAAAGTAGTTGCTATACTTTTGTTGAAAACTTAAAAGATGAATAACAGTATAAAAAAAAGCATTTAGAATTTGAATAATAGGGTATATGTATTTATAAAATGAGAACAATCACTTTTATTTAAATCTAGAAATATTTAAATCACTCAAAGTGAAATTATTTAAATAAAAAACTATCTGAGGAAATAGATAAGATTACTAGGACATGTCACATGTCATATATTTATTTTAATCTTTGCATTATGTAGTGTACTTAATGAAATTCTTTGAAACATACACTGTTAATTTCATGAGTTGAATAAAAACTTCCCTCAGTAATGTTTATCCTTTTCTTCATATGCAGGATTATCGTAATATTATTGAAAGCCTTCCAGAAGATGATAAACCTGACTTTTTTGGCCTACCTGCTAATATTGCTCGTTCATCACAACGTATATTCAGTTCCCAGGTAAAGTCTCATTTTTCATTGACCTCTGAATCTTTTCTGTGTCCAGTGGAATCTAGAAAACCCAACCACCTTGTCATAAATATGAATTTAAATATGGATTTCCTTAAGAAAGAGTAAATGGAGGGATTTTTTTAATATGTTGACTTTTGCCTCTAGAATATTTTAATATAATAACAACTATCTTTAGTTAATCTTCTAGGATTGCCCTGGGTTTACCTAGCATAGAGTTAACTATTTGGTAAGAAACTGGGCTAAACCATGCCAGGATAGCCAACTGAACCAACCAATGGGGTATAGAATCATAGAATAGAATCGTAGAATCAGTCAGGCTTGGAAGGAACCACAAGGATCATCTAGTTCCAACCCCTCTGCCGTGGGCAGGGACACCCTACTGTAGATCAGGGAGCCTTGAACATCTCCAAGAATTGGGCCTCAACCATCTTCCTGGGCAACCCATGCCAGGCTCTCACCACTATCATGGTGAAGAACTTCCTCCTCACATCCAGTCTGACGTATTCAATACACTCCTAATGTCATGGCCTCTACATAAGGAGGGGTCTAGCTTGACCAGATGTGGCAGGTTTTTTTGGTATGGTGATGCCAGGTGAGAGCCTCACATTTTTCATCAACTTTATATGTTATTTCAGTGGTATTATTATTGTCTCTGAGGTTTATTTTTTTCTTTAAACACTCCTTTTCTCAACCTGTGGAGCTTTGTGTTTTGCTCCTAGTTTTCCAACCCATCCCACTGGAAGTTTGAGGTGGGAGGACAGTGTGCAAGTGGATGCATGGGGATCAGCTGCTGGTTGGGTCTAAATAAAACCCTTTGTTAAATAAACAAAGAATCACTGAGAAAATTTACAACCGTATAATTAAGTTCATGTTGAAGACTATCCACATATGTAAGTAGTGTGACTAGTTCTGTTGATACTGGTAATCTAACTGCTGTCAGTATAGTTCTTACAGATGCTTTGCACTGCAAAGTAAGGTTTTAGTTTTGGTTACCAAATTCTGAAACAGTAGTTGCAGGTAGTGTGTAGGTAACATTGTAATGTTTTTTTCTGAAAGAGGGATTCTGAAGAGTTCTCCTAATAGTCAGAATTCTAGAATAAAAATAGAAATTGGAGAATGATACAGAACTACTTAGACATGTCAGAATGAAATTCTCAGGATAATGAAGAGTAAATTCCAGGGATTTTGAGGGCTTACTTTAAACAGTTAACTAACAGTTAACTAATTTCTACTATTGCTTTATCTGTAAGATATGGCAGATGGCTATAACATTGTCAAGAATCCTCACCTATGATTTACTTGGAGTGTATTTCACATCTGAATAAATGTTTAATATGGAAGAATGATGTTATCTTAATGCTGGAATAATAGACAATGATCAAAGATTTTTCACCTATTTGCTTTAGAGTTGTGTGTAGAAACTTGATTGAGTGACCTGAGTCACCCATTATGCTGAGTACTATTAATGGCATGGCTGGGCCAACTGTTCTTCTGGCCCTTTCTGGAGCCGAAGAATACTGAGTTTCTTTCTCATTCTCCTCATAACTTTTATTTTGTCAGTCTAAGCAGTTTGTCAGACAGCCCTAGCATGCTGTTTCATACAAGGACAAATTAAAGGGGGGAAAACAAAATTTTAAAAAAATTAAGTCATAAAATATCAGATTGGAAGGGACCTCAGAGATCATGTGGTACAACCTTTCTTGGCAAAATCAATTGGAAGTTCATTATAATTGTAATTCACTATAATTTCAAAACTTACATTTACTTTTTTTAAAAGTATCTCATTGTTTACTGATGCTTTACTAAAAAGGGCTTCATGCAAAAATTATTCCTATAAAAGCTTTGATCTATTACATTTTTTTCACTTCGAGCATTGCTCTTGTGGAATATCAAATGCAGCACTGGCAGATTTGTTTAAATATCTCTATTCACTTGAATCCATAACTGTCTCATCATTGTTTCATTATTAGCACATGAAACTCTAAAGTGCTCTAAAGACAAATCAGTAGGAAGAGTGTGTATAAGGCAATATACTGAGCTAAAGAGTTCCTCTCTTACAAAGCAAAAAAACATACCAAGACCAAATGGAGCTGCTCACTTTTGCCTTAAAATCTTCTACATAAAAATCATCTTTAAAGACTTTTGTTCCTATTGGGCACAGTGTAACTACTGATGATTTTGTTTCAACTATACTTACATAAGTTGTTATGAGGTGCAGTTGTTTAAAAAATAGCATTTGAAAATAAGTTCCTAGTTAACCTTCCTGAAATTAGACTATTGTTCTCGTTTAACTGGGAATAGCTAATGAATGCCTTTCTATGCAGACATTCTGCTCATCTGATCTGTCATAACATCGATTGTAATCTATAATCTGGATTCTAATCTTGAAAATATGGCTCTACTGTAGTTAGAATTCTGTGAGGTGCTTTTTTGTTGTATGGGAGATTTATTCATCCTTCCAATAATAGTTTGTGGTATTTATTTGTGTCTTATGCAATGTAAGTAACAGAAATTGGATTTTTTTCTTTAACTGTGTTTCTATCTAACTACAAATCCTACTCCTATTTAGTTTGTGACAGTCTGGGAGCTGTCTTAAGTCCATAGGTGATCCCATGCTTCGCAATCTGAAATTGAATCGTTACCTTTTAACACGAGTGTTTCTCATAAATCCATTACCAAGCTAAAGCAGATAAAAGATGAATGAACAAGGTACTGAGAATTAAGTTACTACCAGCTCAGTCAGCATGTCACTGGCACCAGAAAGGTGAAATTTAATACAATGTCCACTACTTCACTGATTCTGTGCTGAGAGTGTGGCAGGTTCTCTTATGTCTACTATCCCATATAGTTCCTCATCTACTAGCCATTTTCATTTCTCAGTCTCTATTTTCACTAATGTCTTCTTTCCCATGAAGAGACACACAGAACTGTTACCATCTACACCACTGAACACAAGACTAGGGAAAATTTGGAAACATACATACTTTGAAGTTACTTTTTTAAACCAACTGACAGTAGTTTCAGCTTTAGTCATCTGTCTAGGCTCAGAAATTCAAAGCAGTTGTTTGCATATAACTTGATTTTAAGTAATTTATAGTTAGCAATCTTTCATCTGTCAAAAATATTTAAAATTAATTCTGAAAGTAGGCAATGCTATGCTCTGTTAACAGTGAGGTTAATGTAATTTTAGCATAAGAAATCTAATATGACATTCACTACAGAAGATGGAATTCTTAGATAATAGAAATGCAGATTTTTTAGAAGGATTTTCTATGAATCTTATTTATTTTTCATGTATGGGAATGATACTTTGTCTTGCTAAAGCAATATACATTCCGTATCACCAAATACAGACTTGCACAGTCGACTTGCTAGAGG
>VWYK01116646.1:2491-21638 GCA_013399775.1 Semnornis frantzii | reverse complement strand
TTTTTTTTTTTTTTAATACTCTTAGAACTCTACTGATGCATTAATAAATGATCTAATGGAGAAATATTTCCATGCTTTGAGATTATTCATGTTACCCAGAGGCTATGGTCCTAGGAATTTAGAATTTTCTGAGGAGCTTTTGATCTGTGGTCATAGAATCATAGAATAGTTTGGGTTGGAAGGGACCTTAAAGATCATCTAGTTCCAACCCCCTGCCATGGCCCATTGCTTTGGTTTTTTTGGGGAAGATGTCTCTTCAATAAGTAGATTTTGGACTGGTGACAAACTCTGTGCCAGAAACTCAACACAGAATCTCCTGGGCTAGGAGTGATTGTTTATCCCTGCGAGAGGTGAGAGTAGCTAACAGTGGTTTGTGTGGCCTAACCTCAAAGCAAATCACCCTCCTAAAGAGACTTCTGCTATTTTGTGCTCACTTCACTCTGCAGGCACCATTGAGTCCCTGCTCTCCTTTCCCAGTTGGCCTATAAGAAACCAGTAAGTGTTGATGAGTTGGGAATATTTAGCAACATTTTGCAGCCCTGGCTGATTTCACTCAAACATGTTTCATCCTCGGCTGCCTCACTGTGGGCACAGGCTGAGGAGCAGCAGATGTTCACCTCCAGCTGTGCCTCATGGCTTTGGGCTGGAGCAAAGTCAGGGGCAATGCACCAGATGCATCAGAGGCAGAGGTTCAACCATTCCTCAAAATGATTTTCCAATCGTTGGAAAGTCTTGTAGAGCTGGAGCAAAGTGCCTTTGCATGGGCATAACTGGTTCAGGGCTGATAGACCCTGCAGGAGGCCACAGGAAGTTGTAAACCTTGGTTTAGATGTCACTGTCTGAAAGGTACTTTAGAAGAGCATCTTCAGTGTGATCCTGGGCTTTTCTGATCAGGATGTGCTATTGATACACAGATGGAAGGTGGAAAGGTCTGTGGGACCTGCTGCTGCAGGTCTCCCTTTCCTTCTCTCTCTCTCCTCTCCTCCACATGAGTTTGCTCCAGCCTTGCTCTAGTAATGCAGAGTGATCCACCATGTCATCTAAGAGTGTCTCCTCCTTCTTATTCTGTTTTCGTTTTCCTGGTTACTTTGATGGGCAGATTACTTTGTCTTGCTACCAATGCCATAAAGCCACGAATGGAGAAAAAAAAATGTCCAGAATTTGCAAATTCCAGAGCCAAATTATCACCTTTACATTTCTTTCATATATTCCTTGGAATTTCATGGTGTTAATGACAGGTTAAGGTCCTTAGAAAGCACAACAGAAGGAGGCAGCAGTTGGGATCATTCACCAGATGGGCATTTCTGAGCTTTCCCAACACTGGTGAGGACAATCCCAGCTGGGTGAGCTCAGAGGTTTTGCACCAATATCCCACCACTGTGTGGTTTTTGTGGTAGAGCTTTCAGCATCCCTTCCACGGCACACTGTGATGTGCCTGGGTCAGGAGCTCTTGACTGGCACACAGTGGTGGCACAGCATCTCACAGGTTGTGACTTGCATAGTCCTCTGGAACCCTGTTTGACTGTCTGTTGTTGTTGTTGTCATTCTTTTTGGCAGCACCTCAAATGTAATTCAGTATTTCCAGTGGCCAAGTTCCATCCTGGAAATAACACCAGCTGAGAAGAGAAAGGAAAATCCACATGGAGCTTGAGTCTGAATGATTGAATCCCTTCCCACTGGCTTAACATGCTGCTGTGACAGCACTCACCTGTGCTACAGCAGTGTCTTTAATAAGAGTCTTAGAGGTTGTGAGTGAGTGGTTGGAGATGTGCAGAGCACTTTGGAAACCTGCAGTAAAAGACCCTGGAAAGGCTGATGTGTGTGATCCTGGTGATAGCATAATGATAGCACATCCTCTTAGTCTGTGCTCCAGGATTGGGTAGTTGTGCAGACAGGCAGAACATTGTCCTTCTTGCCTTTTTCTTTACCTCATGAATTCAGTTTGTTTGAGGTGCTGGTGGCCTCTCATCTGTCTGTCGTGTTTAGACTGGAGATTAGGACCAGTTTCTTTCCTGCAAAGAGTGGTCAGGCACTGGAACACAGTGCCTAGAGAGGTAGTGAGTCGGTGTCCCTGGAGGTGTTCAAAACATATGTAGTCATGGGACTTCAGGACATGGCTGAATGGCCATTGTGGTGTTGGGTTGATGGTTGAAGTTGATGATTGAACTTGATGATCTTTGGAGGTCTTTTCTAATTGAGATGATTCTGTGACTGCCTTTGGCCATGGCCAGTTGTTTGCTAGGAGGTGAAGAAGGATCCACAGTGCAGTGACTTTAATTCCTAGATCATGCACAACATCCCAGTAGTGATGTGGTCTTCTGCCTGCTGAGAAAGGTTTTACTTCAACCCCTCTCAGGTGGCTGGCAGTGCTCTGCAGTCTCCCATAATCCAGTGAAAATCACTCTTAGGCCTGTTTTGAAGTGCTCTTAGCATTTCTCCTGCACTGATGGTGAAACTGTGCTGGAGCTTTTCTCTCTGGGCTCTTTAGTTTTAAACAACCAACTTACAAGGGTAGTCAGTGTTTGTGGGAGCTAGGGCTTTGGCCTGGGAGGTGAGCAGTATTCAGGGTGGGTGAAAGGCACAGGCCCATTATCACAGCAGCACAGGATGTTAGGAGTTGGAAGGGACCTCCAGAGATCATCAAACCCCCTGCCAGAGCAGGACCATAATCTAGTGCAGGCCATGCAGGAATGCATCCAGATGGGTCTTGAAAGTCTCCAGAGAAGGAGACTCCACAACCTCTCTGGGGAGCCTTTTCCAGTGCTCTGTGACCCTTACAGAAAAGAGGTTCCTCCTCCCATTGAGGTGGAACTTCTTGTGCTCTAGTTTATATCCATTGCCCCTTGTCCTATCCCCTATTGCATCTTCTTATGAGTAGAACACTTCCCCTAAGTATCAAAGTCCTTGTTACTGTGAATTTACAAGGCTGAGATTTCATGAATCCTTGTGGTGGACACAGTTTTATTGACAACAACCTTCACAAGCTGCAAAACTACTGCATCTGGAAGAGGGCGATTGGATATCTGGCTCTTCCTGTTGGGGTGATTATTGTTAAATCCAGTTTTTTGTTGCCCTTCTTTTAGTGATAGCCACACTGTGGATGGGATGAAGGTAAGATGGTTGGAAATGTGAACCTCTGCTTCACCCAATTGAAAACAGAGAAATAGTAATTTCTAAGACATGATTCACATGAGTCAAAGGTAGACAGCTGAAATAGCTGAGATGAATCACACTCCAGATGTGTCTCTTTCTCTTCACTGGTTATAAAGGTGTCCAGATGACTGTCTTGAATGCTGTCTGGTAGACATCTAAAATCATGGGAGATAAATCCTTTCATGGTCTTTGGTTGACAAAGTCTGGCCACAGTGCTAAGACCTAGATTTGAAAACCAAGAGATGTGAGCTTTCTGGAGCGAAGTGCTCCTGTGCCAAGTTCTCTCAGAAAAGAAGGCTTTAAGCCTGATCTTTCTCTAGTTCTTCATCTCTTGCTGCTGCAGATGTCAGGTTCTGTCTCTGTAAACCTGCCCTGAAAGAGTCAGACGGCTCCACGGATGCAGCAAGATGTCTTGCAAAATAAATTAGACTGGATCTTTTAATTTAGGCTCTGACCTTTTCTCAGTAGGCCCAGCACATGTGATGGTGGCAACTCAAACTCTGCTGTCCCCCTGCCATACTCTTCACACAGGCTGAGGGGGGTTTGGGTTTTGGAAAGCTAAGGCTTACTCAGGGGCTTCCTGGCATGTGGATCCCTTTCTTGACCTAATGAAACTTTTTTCACTGAGACTGATGAGACCCTGGCCCAGGTTGCCCACAGAGGTGGCAGCTGTGCCATCCCTGGAACCATTCCAGGTCAGGTTGGTTGAGGCTCTGAGCGACCTGCTCAAGTCACAGATGCCCCTGCTGGCTGCAGGGGGATTGGACTGGATGAGCTTTAGAGGCCCCATCCCACCCAAACCGTTCTGTAATTTTATGATAATGGACCAGGGGCTGGAAAGGACCAGCTAAAGGGACTCTTCTCCCTGCTGGCACTAAACAGCAAACCCAAGATCTTACAGCCTTCATTCTTAAGTGTTAAGAAGCACCTTGCAAAGCCTGAAACCACCATAGCTCCTCACATCCACTGAAAGCATCTTTGAGATCATGGAATAGAATCATGGAATCATTTTGTTTGGAAAAGACCTTTATGATCATCAAGTCCAACCACTTCACCAGCACTGCCAGGTCACCACTAAACCATGTTCCTCTGCATTGCATCTATAGGTCTTTGAAATTCCTCCAAGGATGGGAACTCTACCACTGTCCTGAGCAACCTGGGCCAGGTCTTGACTACCCTTTTAGAGAAGAAATGGTTCCTCATGTGTAACCTAAACCTTCCCTGGGGCAACTTGGGGCTGTTTCCTCTTGTCCTATCACTTGTTTCTTTTGAGAAGAGTCTGGCCCCTACCTGGCTCCATCCTACATTTAGGGAGTTGTAGAGAGCCAGCCCCCTTTTCTCCAGATTGAACAACCCCAGTTCCCTCAGCTGCTCCTCACGAGACTTGTGCTCCAGATCCTCCACCAGCTTCCTTGTTCTTCTCTAGACCTTCTCCAACCCCTCACTGTCCTTGGAGTGAGGGGTGTTAACAGCAGAAAAAGGCTGAGCACAGCCCTCTGAAGTTCCTTCCAGCTCTTGCTGCTGGCCGAGCTGTGCTCCTCGGAGCTGGGGTTTTGTGCCCCAGGCTCAGAAATGTGCCTCTGCAAAGTCAATCCCTTTGAAGCTTGGTTTCAGTGACGTTTCTGTGGCAGTTTGTGCCCAGAACTGCCTGTGTGTGAAGTGACAGCAAAGTCTATGTCAGCTGAAGCAGAAAAAGGAGAAACTTGGCTTCTGCGTAGTAGCTGTGTTCCTGGGTCACCATCAGTGGAGGGTGGACTAACGTCCCCAGTGGCACTAGCAAGAAGAGCGAGTGTCAGGCCAACCTCATTTCTTTATTTTGACAAGAAAATGGATTTTCCAAACAAAGGGCATCTACCCTGCCTCGTTTCTTTGGAGAAACTGGATGGGGAATGATCATGAGGCACTGGTGGGAGATAGCCATGGGCTAAAGGGGTTGATGTTAGGTGTTGCTGCGGGATTTCTGTGACACTGTGATAAATACTTCACCCTGTTTCACAAAATGCCTGGGAAGGGATCTTTGGGGAATAGGATTTGGTCATCTGGATTAAAGAAAGTTGCAGGGCAAACATCTAGATGGCTAAAAGAGCTGATGAGATGCTCAGGGGGGAGGAAGAGCTGAGACAAGGCTGCAAGAGTAGAGCTTAGCTTAACTTGGAATACTACAGGCTGGATGCTATCTATAGACTTGGCAAAGGGGAGACATCAGTGAAGGAGAAGAGTTCAATCCTTGCAGGAGAACTGATGGCTCTTAGCTGGTCTGGAGGGGATTTCCTTCAGATGTGGAGGCTTCATTCCTTCTAGAATGTCCTGGGGTTCTTTGTGATTTAAACCAATTCATATTTATGAAAGCATCTAGGAACCTTGAAAGCATCTCAACCAAAAGCATCCAAACCTCTTGAGTTAGGTTGTTTGTCTAGGTTGAAGAGCTCTCTGTAGCTATTAGAGCCTTGTCGTGTGGAAGGTCCATAGTGGTTGCAGCACTGAGCTCACTCTTTGTAACGTGGTTTGGAGATGAGCCCAACGAGATGTTCAGCATGTCTTGGGCAGAGGCATTGCTGAGCAAGGCTCAGGATGGCTCTGACAAGCTAATAAGCATATGGGTAGAGCCTGTGTGTGCTCAGGCTGTCATGCTGTTCCCTGCAGGATCCTGCAGCTGATGAAACATAGTTTATTATTCTGCTAAAAAATGCAGGACTGTCCTTCTGAGGAGCAGCAGGTGTCCCAGGCATGGATGGGTGGTTTGACTGGTGGGTGCACAAGGATCAGTGTTTGGATGAGTCCTCCCTGTCAACCCTGAGGAGTTAATGTACATAAAAATGATTTTCACACATGAAAAGGATGAAGCTGGTTAGGTCCTTGCCATGGGGGTGGCCCAGCTCTAAGGTGAGCATATGCTCCATGTGGAGAGACATTCAGTAGTCCTGTCACACACAAGTCTGGCCTCAGTCCAGTGTCTAGTGAACAGATATCTGCACCATGAAGGCTGTCACAACAGCCAGGGTTCTTGTGGGCAGAGTGAGGTGTGGATGTGCCACAGAACTGGGCTGAGCTCCAGATCAGGTCTGAAGCAGGACAGCAGGGTGCCACAGTCTCCTTCCTAGCCAAAGAAGTGTCTGGACATCACCAGCACTGAACAAATGTGGGACTCCCAGTTTAAAACAGAAAGTGTTCTTCTAAATACGTTTGGCATCTTTGGTTGGATTTGTGTGGAAAACCTTCTGAGCCTCAAGCTGCTGTTTGATCCTTTAGCTGAGCAAACATGCTCTGAAACCAGAATCTCTTTGCAGGACACCATCACCTGGTGTTGCCATTTTGGGCAACATTATGCAAATGTTTTGGGAACATTATGGGAGCATTTTGGGGAACTACACCTTCTACTAACCAAATGATAACTGAAGTCACATTCCTTGATAGATGTGCATGCTCATACCTGCAGGGTGGTGGTGGTGATGGGAGATACTGCTTTTTCTTACATGTAGGGCCAAGACCCCAAGAGGTTCCTCCCCTTTGGTACTCTCTGTCATCGTATGGTTAGCAGAACAATGGTCTATAGGAATGGTCTCAGACTGGATTACATCACATGAGGGTGAAATTGTTGTGGATTGGGATGGAGGGAAGTTGCTGGGCTTTGGCTGAGCGCTTTTTGTCTATGCTGCTGCTGCTGCTGCTGCGCATGTGCTGGTGTCAGGGGAAATGGACTTTCACTGACTGCTGGTTTTCTGTTTTCAAAGCTGATCAGTGGTGGTTCTATTGTAAGTGCTGAGGCAGTATGGGATCACGTCACCATGGCCAACCGGGAGTTGGCGTTTAAAGCAGGAGACGTTATCAAGGTCCTGGATGCTTCCAACAAGGACTGGTGGTGGGGTCAGATCGATGATGAAGAAGGATGGTTCCCCGCCAGCTTCGTGAGGGTGAGTGACTTTATTCTTCTTACTACTACAATGAATCATTGCCAGCCACGCTCTTAACAACTGATGAGCTGAACTGGGCACTCTCTTTGTTGTCATTGCTGCTTATTTCCAACGTGCCTGTTTTCTGTCCCAAAAAACGGAGATCAAAGAATGGTTCTGACAAGAGGATGAGGCACTGGAACAGGTTGCCCAGGGAGGTCATGCAAACAGAAGTGTTCAAGGCCAGTTTGGATGAGGCCTTGAGCAACCTGGTCTAGTGGAAGGTGTCAGGGAGATTGGAACTGGATGATCTTCAGAGTTCCTTCCAACCCAAACCATTGTAGGAATCTGTAAATAAAACAAGAGTGGTGTGGAGGGAGACTGAAATAGGTGGTGGCTCTACTTTTTGGGGTTTTGGGATATGGAATGTCCTGTGCTATGGCTCTCTTGGAACCTTAAGCAATTCTTCTTTGGAAAACCAGTTCAGTCCTGTGTGGGCTACCAGTAGGTGATTTGGTGGGGCCTAAAAGTTTACACCAAGTACAGATGACCCACGTTTGGAAGAGCTCCTCATGTAGCCCAGGGAGGTGTCAGCCCTCCCCTTTCCAAAAGCAGTGCTGCATTTTGGCTCTTCAGCAGTTTGAGATGCAAAGTGACTTCACTAATTCATCTGTGACCAACTCTGGGTATTTTTTAAGGAGACAAGGACCCAATGTACCTGTCTCTGGTTTTCTGCTGCAGCAGGTTTTGCTGTACCCAGCCACCTCCAGTCCCAGTTTTGCCTTTCACAAATAAGAAGGATTTGAGCACTTTTTTTTTTTTCCCTCCTTTTTTCTCTCAGCATGTGTTAAAAAAGCAAAGGGGCAAGAAAATGCCCTTTTTGCTATCATCAGCTCCTGCTGCATTGTTTGGACACTCTCGAGCCTTCCTCAGGGAGTCAAGACATTGGCTTTGACCTTGTGAACTTCCTTCTCTTCCCTTCTTCCCTTCTGTGCAGCGTTCGATAGGCAAGATCAGAGATTTAATTCCTTTAGAAGCTTTGGGGATACGGTTTGAAAAAATGAAGATTTCCTTTGCCTTGTAAAATTGTCTGAGCGATGACTCTTTCCTAAGAGCCTTCCAGGCAATTTGACAAGCTCTGTAGCATCGAGGGGCTGAGTGTTCTCTCCAGAACACATGCTGAAGACCACACTGCATCCCAAGGAGATTTCATGTTTGCTTTGGTTGTCTGCCTGCCCTCACCTCACTCTGAACCCTCCTTCTTTTGGGTAACCTTGCATCAACAGCATCCCTGTTTGGCTACATCACTTCATCTCAGAGACAGCCATAAGGATTGGGAAAAGTGAGTGAAAATGCATGAACTGGGTTAAAATGCAGATGTGATGATCACCAACAAGGGAACCCAGACTTTACTCACCGCTCTCATAGATTCATAGAATGGCTTGAGTTGGAAGGGATCTTAAAAATCATGTAGTTCCAACTCCCTTGCCATGGGCAGGGACCCCTTCCACTAGACCAGGTTGCTCAAGATTCACCCAACCTGGCTTTGAACACTTCCAGGCTTGGAGCCTCCACAATCTCTCTGGGTAACCTGTTTCAGTGTCTCACCACTGATAGAGCTTCTTTCAGTTTGAAGCAATTACCCCATATCCTGTCACTCCATGCCTTTGTCCAGAGTCCCTCTCCAGCTTTTCTGGAGCCCACTTCAAATACTGGAAAGCTACTAGAAGGTCTCTCTGCAGCCTTCCTTTCTCCATGCTGAACAACCCCACCTCCGCCAGCCTGTCTTCATAGCCAAGGTGCTCCAGCCCTCTGATAAGTGGTGGGTCTTGTGTTGAGGCTCCACGGGTCAACACGGTCCTCAGGTGGGGTCTCAGCAGAGCAGAGGAGGACTGTGTCCCTCTGCATCATTATTTTATCCCCAGTGGTAACTGGTGATGCAATTCTTGTGTCTCCTCTAGGTCTGGCCAGTGCTAAGAGCAAGAGACCAGTGACTGGAACTGGGCTGCCTGTGTGAAAATACTTCTAGTTATGCTGGCCCAGGACACAAACAGTTTGGTGTTTGTTGAATAGGCCACTGTGGGTCTGACCCTAGGCAGTGGAGGTAACAGACTGAAAA
This sequence comes from Semnornis frantzii, assembly GCA_013399775.1. Taxonomy (NCBI): domain Eukaryota; kingdom Metazoa; phylum Chordata; class Aves; order Piciformes; family Ramphastidae; genus Semnornis; species Semnornis frantzii. Next base: position 12,476 of record VWYK01116646.1, on the reverse strand, counting down.
AATGGATTTGTATCAGGTGTGGTCAAGATGAGAATCTTCTTGCAGAGCATACCCTGGCTGTGTGACCAGCATATCACAAAACCCAAACCGCCTCCTTCTTTCTGTTTGATTTAGAGACTGAAATATTCTGGGCCAGCCAAACTTGTCAGAGCATTGACCAGTTTGCTTTGTGACTCTGGGGAAAAGGTTTAATATCCTTCCTCAGATGATGTTGTGAATGTGCTGTTCACAGCAGGTTTAACAACAGCCTTCTTTTGTACCGTCCGCTTCCTAACCTCACCAGACATCTAACTAAAGAACCCTGGTGACTCCAGAGGCTCAAACTCATGGATCATTTGGCCAGGATGAACTTTCCATCTCTCCCTGCACTTTCCAAAGCCTGGGAGGGTGTTTTTAGAGTGGGAAAAATAGAGGAATTGATGAATCTCAGACTTCTGTACAGAAATGTCTGAGCAGCATCCTGGAGAAAACCTCAGAGCTCAGGTTTGTGATGGCATTCCCAGTGCCAGGTCTCTTGCTTGTTCTGTCTCTTGTCACAACCCTGCAGTGTGACTTCACTCCAGCAAAACCAGTCCTGCTGTTAGCTCTGTGAGAGGCCGTTTGAGAGATGTTTGTTCAGCATGGGATGGGACCAGAGTGGTGCTCAGGGACCAAAGACCTGCCCTGGGTCTGTAGACTTTCCCTGGAACCAACTGGTGCTCTTGCAGAAGTGGGAAGCTGCACCATTTATTTGCCATGCCTGATCCTTCAGTCCTTCCACCCAGAGACTGGGCACTTGAGCAAATCCCCGCAGAGCTCTGGCATGCTCCATGCCCAGCTCTGCAAGGGAGGCTGAAGGGGAACATTTGCCTCTGGGGTATCCCAGCCCAAGCTGCCTTCTCCACACAACCTGCTTGCTTCTGGGCTTGTTCTGAGGAAACAACTGGCGCTTGGACTGTCATCTTCTCTCCTCTGCAGGCTGAGGTCAACTGCTTGCCTCTTCCTTTCTATTCTTGCATGTTCCCCACCTGCCCCTGCTTTACTCTCTCTCTTTTTCAGTAAATCATTTGAACCAGATGCCTGCAAAACCTTTGGGGCACTTAGGGAAGGTGCCTGTAACCCCTCTTTCAGTTGTAGGATCGTGGCGGAACATTTATGCTCCTTCAGGGTCTTGTCAAGGACTCTTTAACGGTGGCCCTTTTTGCTTTTCTCTTTTCTCTGTGTTTTTTCCTTGGATTTCTTCTGATCACTCTTTCATAATGAGGAGGTTGGGGTTTTTTTTTCTTCTCTGTTGTACTTTGAGCCCTGCTTTTTGAAGCTGATGCCAGAAAACTGCCTGATTTAGCCTGGGTGGTTCTAGTTTTACTTGCAAAAAAAAATCACTTGGCTTTATATCTCTATTTCTCTTATGCAAGTGCAGGAGGAAAAGGGAACAATGTGTTGCATAGCAGAGGATGACAAACAGATCAAGTAAGGGATGACAGGACAGACCAGACAGGTAGAAAAGCAGAAGACAGTCACAGAATGCCAGATTGGAAGGGACCCCAAGGATCATCTGTGGTTCTGTATGAACCAGCAATGTGCTCTGGTGACCAAGAAGGCCAATGCTGTTCTGGGCTGTATTAGAAAGGCTGTGGTTAGTTGGTTGAGAGAGGTTCTCCTCCCCCTCTACTCTGCCCTGGTGAGGTTGTATTTGGTATATTGTGTCCAGTTCTGGGCCCCTCAGTTCAAGAAGGACCTCAGGGAACTGCTTGAGAGAGTCCAGCGCAGAGCCCCAAAAATGATGGAGTGGAACAACTTCCTTATGAGGAGAGCCTGAGGGAACTGGGGCTCTGTTGCTTGGAGAGGAGATTGAGAGGTGACCCCACAAATGTTTATGTGTGTATGTGTAAAGGGTGAGTGCCAAGAGGATGGAGCCAGGTTCTGCTGAGTGATGCCCAAGACAAGGGGCAATGGTGAAAGTTGAGGTGTAGGAAGTACCATAGAAAGATGAGGAAGAAATTTTGCCCTGTGAGGGTGACAGAACACTGGAACAGGCTGCCCAGGGCTGTTGTGGAGTCTCCCTCTCTGGAGTTATTCAAGACCTGCCTGGATGTGTTCCTGTGTGATCTGGTAGAGGTGATCCTGCTCTGGCAGGGGGATTGGACTGGATGAGCTTTCAAGGTCACTTCCAGCCCCTAACCTGTGATTCTGTGTGACCATCTGGTCTAACCTTTCTAGGTAATAATCTATTTGAAATGAGATGTCCCAGCACCCTGTCAAAAATGCCAGGATATTTGGACTGCAAATCTCCTGTGGGTTACCAAGATGGGGTGCAGGAGATCACTGCAGGGTCAAATTCCTCTAAAAGTTATTTGGATCAATTGTGAGGACAAAACTGGGCTGGAAACCTAGTTTGCAACGAGATGTCTGACACTTCTTGCTCTCCAGCCAGATCACATGAACACCTTTGGCAAAGTATTTGGTGCTCACACAAACTCATAACAGGAAAAATGCACATTTGTGAGTGCAGAGGAAAGCAGTGACCTGCTGGTTCCCTTGGCCTCTTTTACATGCATAGTTGGGGGGGACTGCAGATGAAAGGCAGACTGGAATTGTGTCTCATATGGGAGTTGTTACCTCCATGCATAGCACCTGCAGTTGTCCTCCTGGTAGCTTGAGGCATAAATAAAAGTGAGAAGGAAATAGGAAAGCCATTTTTTGGGAGCACAGGAACTTTCCAAGCAGAAGCTGGATGATAAAGTGATGCTTCTTTGGGAGGGGAGATAAAAAGCACAACAGAGAAGTAGAATTTGGAGCTAGCAATGGCGAATGGTTTCCTGCAGGAAGCTTCTGTGCTCAGGGAGAATGTTATGAAAACTCATAAGTCATGGGAGAGGCAAATGAAAGCTACAGAACCTGACTTAAGGCTGAAGAATGAGCTGGGCATAGGACAGATGCTAGCATGGTGGAAGTTGGATCTCTGAGGATCATCTAGTCCAACTCCCCCTGCTAAAGCAGGGTCAGCCTGTTGCTGAAGATCACAATGTCTAGGTGGGTTTGGAGTGGATGTAGATGGAAATCCAGGAGGTTCCACCTGAACAGGAGGAGAAACTTCTTTGGTGTGAGGGTGTCGGTGCCCTGGAGCAGGCTGCTCAGAGAGATTGTGGAGTCTCCTTCTCTGGAGAGTTTCCAAACCCACCTGGCTGTTGTGATCCTGGGCAAGCTGCTGTGGGTAACCCTGTTTTAGCAGGGTGGTTGAACTGAATGACCTCCAGAGGTCCCTTCCAGCCCTTTTTCTCCCATTCAAGAACCTGAGAATGTTGTAGTCCCTGGTTTTGTGTTGTTGTGCAGAAACAAAGGCTGATGGTCCTCAAAGGTGTGAGGAAAGATGGTGTATGAATTACCTCTAGTTGGTAGTTCTTAGCTAGGAGGAACTGCAGGGGTGGACCAGTGCAGTGATGCTCTGTGGGTCCCTCTCATCATTGCCCAGGTTTCCCCAAGTGTTGTAATTTTAGATTGGTTTTCATGCTGAAAAGCTGCCTTTGACCCACTTTACTTTCTGCTGCTAGAGGAGAAATGCTGGAGAAATTGGAGTGAGCTTTTAAGGCATCAAAGGAGACTCTAAATACAAAGTCTCAGTTCCTGTCAGCTGATAGCTTTATTGGCTAGGTGGGTTTAGCTTTTATTCATAGGAGTGGTGACTGCTGTGTGTCGAAGGTATAGTTCCAAGAGCCAGCCACATCCTGCTGCCCCATCTTCTGGGGCTGGTTTCACCTTTAAGACCCTTCTGTACACGTAGGGACCTGGATGCAGCAGCACATCACTCACAGCAGCCACTGCACTGGCACCAGTGACGGTGACACCAAGGCCAGGTGCTGCAGACAGGAGGAGGATGTGGCATTCACCTGTTGGGCAAACAGAGTGGGATGTGCTGCAGTGTCTGCTGCAGTCAGTGCCTTCTAAAGGAGATTTTAATTCTCCTGTGGCAAACCCAGCTTAAAAATAGCTGCTGGTGGAGGTCTGGCCCACGGTGCGAGCAGCGCGGCACAGCCATGGCATGCATTGCACCCACACTGGAGAGCTTTGGTTTCTTTTTCAAATTCAAGCAGTAATTTAGCATCCACATGCTGCCTGTGCTGATTGCAGCTGCTGTTATCGTGACAGCTCATGCTACTTGGCTCAGCATTCAAGAAGGCCACCAGTGTCCTGGCTTGGATGAGGAACAGTGTGGCCAGCAGGAGTAAGGAAGCCATTGTGCCCCTGTACCTGGCACTACCGAGGCAGCACCTCAAATCCTGGGATCAGTTTTGGGTCCTTCACTCCAAGAAGAACTTTGAGGGGCTGGAGCAGGTCCAGAGAAGGGCAACAAAGCTGGTGAAGGGTCTGGAGGAGATGTCTGGTGAGGAGCAACTGAGGGAACTGGGGGTTTTCAGCTTGGAGAAGCAGCTGAGGGGAGACCTCACTGCTCTCTATAACTGTCTGAAAGGAGGTTGGAGTGTGATGGGGCTTGATCTCCCTAATATTAGATGGTAGAGTGAGAGGAAATGGCCTGAAATTGTCCCAGGGGAGGTTGGAGATAAGGAACAATTTCTTTCCTGCAAGAGTGTCAGGGATTGGAACAGTCTGCCCAAGTGGAGTCACCATCCCTGGAGGCATTGAAGAAATGTGTGGATGTGGCACTCTGGGACAAGCTTTAATGGCCTTGGTGGTGTTGGGTTGATGGTTGGACTCAATGATCTTCAAGGTCAAAACAATTCTATGATTCGCAGCAAACAGCATCCCAACCCCAATTCTGTGCCTGTGCCTGCATCCTGCCCAGAGAAGGGCAGCTTCTGGAAACACAGGAAACATATTTGGGCCTGCCAGGTCCTCACCTCCTCTCTAAATTCAGAGGAAGGAGAAACATCTACCCATGGGCATTTGTTGAGCTCAGGAGAGTCTGTGCTTCCTCCTGAGGACAGAGACAGGCTGTGCCCAGATCGCTGGAGGGACACGCAGAGACTGATGATGTTTTACTTATGCAAAGCTCTGCACCATGAGCCCTGCTTGATTGCAAATAAGCAACTGATCTTTTTAATCCAGTAGAGTCCAACAGAGCGTGCACAGAATGCAGTGCCAGGACTGGGAACAAGGGCACAGCACAGGCTAACCACCACCTTAGGGAAGAATCAGAGAATCAGTTTGGTTGGAAAAGACCTTTACCATCATCAGATACAACTATTAACCCACCTTGTCACCACTAAGCCATGTCCCTCAGCACCACATCTCTAGGGCTTTGAAACCCCTTCATGGATGGGGATGTCTCCACTGCCCTGGGCAGCCTGGGCCAGGACTCAACAACCCTCTCGGGAAAGAAATAGTTCCTCATGTCCATCCTAAACCTCCCCTGGGGCAATTTAAGGTCATTTCCTCTTGTCCTGTTGTTTGTTACTTGAAAGAAGAGTTTGGTCTCATCCCCTTGCTGGCCACCCTTTGGCTCTTGCTGAGCATTGCTCAGATCCCCTCTCAGGCTGCTCTTCTTCAGGCTCAACAGCCCCAGGGCTCTCAGCCTTTGCTCCTCATAGAGATGCTCCAGGCCCCTCTGCATCTTCCTAGCCTCCCCTGGACTCTTCTCTGTCTCTTTGGAACTGGGGATCCCAGAATTGGACACAGGACTGCAGCCTATTTGCATATACCAAGAATAAGCACAAGAACAAAGCTGAGACTCTGAATTGAAAAGGCCAACTAGAGACAGGTGGGTTTGGAGTGTCTCCAGAGCAGGAGACTCCACAGCCTCTCTGGGCAGCCTGGCCAAGCATTTCAGGCAGAAGAACATTTTTGTGAGGGTCACCTATGTCTAAACATAGCAAACACCCTACTTACAGGTGACTCTGAACTGGGCTAAAATAGGCATTTCTGTAACATTGTCTAAATCAACTAAATATGACATTTCATAACTTCCTGGGTAAAGCAGTGTCACCCCCACTTTGCCTCTTTCCCCTTCCTGTCGCCTGCAGCACACCATCGCTGCAGTTTGGGTGAGCAGGTCAGTGAAGCAGAGAGGATCTGGCTTGAGGTGGTGGTGTTGGGTCACAGGGGATGTTTAACACTTTAAGGGCAACCTTCCCTTCCACCAGCACAGCCCAGCTCCTTCTCAGCGTGGGCACAGGGGGATCTGTGAGGTGAAGGTGCAAAACCAACCATACTACATCAGACCAAAGGTCTGTCCCACCAAAGTGTTGCTCATGGATGAGCACAAGAGCGTGGTGAGCCCTCACCCATGTGTTCCATTTCTGTTTCAAACTATGCATGAGCCTTTCTGTGAGCTTCTTCCTACTCATGAAGTCTGTCACCCTCACAAATGCCAGTGCAGATGTCACAGGTGAGGTCAGTTATCCCTGTTTATTGATGGGGAAGGCCATCACCACCTGAAGAGACTGCCCCAAATTCAGCAGCAGGGTTGCTGATGTACCTCACCTCTGTAAGTCATGGTCCAGACTTAAGTGATGCCCTGGAAAGAATGATCCTTGCTTGAATTATGGAGAAGTTAGGGGAGAAAACTGGAGTGTTTGAACAGCACAGAGGGATGAAAGCTCAGGGTGGAGAACATCGGGTGGAAGGCACCTCCATCTTCCTCTCTTGCCAGTATTTGTTTGTAATTGGAGAAGTCATCTAGTCTGTAAGTTTTGTCCTTTTGGGAACATGAATCCTAGCAGGAAGGAGGAAGAATTTCATTAAGGCAGGCAAGCAGGACTCTGGAGATTCCAGATGTGGAAGCAGGGAATGTTCCTGCCAGGCACAAAAAGCACACCAAATTCTGAAGGTTTTTGGAACTCATGAAAGTTTGCAAGCTTGCTGTTTGCCTGAGACTCTCACAGCCTTTAGGATTTGTGCTTTCAAGCTTCCTCCCTTCTGCTGTTAGGATTAGAATTTCTATGCTTGATTTTCTAACTGAAAATTGAAATTCTTCTCATGATCACTTGACTTCAGGAGGTAGAGCATTAAAAATATGATCACTTGACTTCAGGAGGTAGAGCATTAAAAATATCCTCTGTTGGCCAACTGACAGGAGTGTCATGAAACTTGCTGACAAGCTGTTCCAGCTGGGTTTGGGAGAGCTGCAAAATACCTTTTCTGAGGTGCAGGAAGGTAGGGTGGGCGATTCTTTTAAGTATTTTAATAGCTACATTGGTCCTGCTTGATTTTGAACATCTATTTGAGTTGGAATGGCAGTCAAGCTGTCACAAGGAGATATCTCTCAAAGCACTCCCTGTTCAACTCAGGTTTTTCCAGGATCTGGCCTGTTTTCTTTTCTGAGGCTGACCCCCAGGTTTTCACAGCAGAGCTCTCACTAAAACCAGTGCCCCTGGTGTAGGAACATTGTCCCCTGAGGTTGCTGTAACAACCCTGCCCCAGCATGGCAGAAGCAGGACATGGACATTCATGTACATGAGCCGTTGCTCTGCCTCAGTGTGACCGAAACTGCTGCCAGCTCAGAGTGGGTTTGCTTTTATAGCTGGCTTTTGGGTTGCTCCTCTGAACAAGTAACATCTCTCTGGACTTTGTTCCAGCGTGTCAGGAGAGGGTTTCCATGCTGGATCCCCATATCTTTGGGTGCAGTTAGAACGTTAGCTCACTGCCATCCCTTGCAGTGACCTCAAGGCTCATCCAGCCCTCCCAGTGCTGATGATAGTCCTACAAAAAACCCTCTCTGAGATCCCCACAAAGCCTTTTCTGTGCAGCCCCACAGCTGGGAGACCAACATGTTCCAGTCCATCTTTGCAGCAGATGCTGCAGTGGGGAATGGGAAGGGCATGCAGACCTGCTCCCAGGCACTCTGCATCTCCCTGTGCTTTCCCTGTGTCCAAACTGGCTTAGCTGAAGCTGGCTGGGATCACTGAAGTAATCTGCTGCTGCACCCAGGGCTGCTCACCCTTTGAAGTTGAGAAACCTCCTGCTCTTCAGCCTGGAAGAGAGAAGACTGAGAGGTGATCTTCTTGATTCTGGTCAAGAGCTAAAGGGCAGAGGTCATGGGGTTGGAAGCAGGCTCCTGTCAGTGGTACCCAGTGACAGGACGAGGGACAGTGGGCACAAGCTTGAACCCAGGAAGTTCCACGTGCACAGGATGAGAAACCGCTTTAGGTGCTGGAGCCCTGGAACAGGCTGCCCAGAGAGGTTGTGGAGTCTCCTTCTCTGGAGAGATTCCAAATTCACGTGGACATTGTGGGCAAGCTGCTGTGGGTGCCTCAGCCTCCAACCTGCCTTAGCAAGGGGGTGGGACTGGGTGATCTCCAGAGGTTCCTTCCAACCCCACCATACTGGCATTCTGGGATTCTTTGACCACAGCTGAGCCATACTGGGTGCTGGCAGTGCTGCAGGACCACATGGCCTGGACATGTCCCTTCCCCCTGGGGTGCATCAGGACGTGAGAAACAAGAGCTGACAGCCAGAGTCGCTGGGCTTTGCTTCTGCTCTGTCACACAAGGCACTGAATTGACTCTTGGCTGGGCTGTCTTGAAGAAAGGTAGGGAGCTTTGTACTTGGAGGATGGCTCTTTCGTGCAGTGCTGCCAGGAGGGGTTATTTCACCTCCTTGGCAGCCTTCAGCATGTCTCTCTGGTCTTCTGATGTGCAGAAGGAGGTTCGATGTTGGCAGTACAGGGTAGGGGATAGTTAGGAGATGGTGTGAGCATAGCAGGCATGATGCCCAGATCCATCCTGGCTCTGCCACTCATTTCCTGCCCTGGAAAGTACCCAGTGCTGCCAGGACATGGTGTGAGCACAGCCTGGATTTAGCAGTTCCTTACAATGCTCAGTGCAGGTCCTGCCCATCAAAGAGGACTTCTTGTCATTAAACCCAGCATTGCTGCTAATTGATTTAGATTGGACATCAGGAAGAAATTCTTTACTGTGAGAGTGGTGAGACACTGGAACAGATTGCCTGGGATGGGTTGTGAATACCCCCTCCCTGGAAGTGTTCAAGACCAGGCTGGGTGAGACTTTGAACAACCTGATCTAGTCTGAGGTATCCCTGTCTGTGGCAGGGATTTTGGAACCAGATGAAGGTCCTTTCCATCTCAGACCATTCTGTGATACACACCCTCCTGAGCAAGTCCCTGATGGCCACAGGAGCAGGGTGAAGAGTCCAGCCTTTTACTGCTTTGGGGTTCTTATCCTTTAGGTTTGCACTGCTGTTGGTGTTCTGCTAGAGAAGAGATGTTTCCTTCAAACATCCCAGCCTCTTGGCCTTTATGGCTTTCTGTAGGGTGGCGGAACTGGGAGCTGTAGGAAGTGGTTTAGCAGAGCATGATGATACTGGTTAGGAAAGCAGGGCAGGAGCATGGGCAGAGTTAGGCTTTTGTACTAACTTACAGGAACACAGCCCCTTGCAGGCCATTTAAAACCAAACTTAAGCTGAATAATGGGAATGCAGTGAAAACTCTTACCACTGAAAAAGAGGACCAGAAGGTGATCTTAGGGGTGCAGTTGGTTTCCATGTGCTGCACAGTGTCACTTGTTTATAGTTGGATCTATTTTTGTGTTTGAAAGTCTCTAGCATTTGGGGTTTAAATGCTGAGTAGCTTCATTTACATTACAGCTCGAGTGACCCTGAATTGTGTTGCTGTAGCAAGGTTGTATTTCTGTGTAAAGCAGGAGCATTTCTGGCTGGTTGAAGTTTTATTTCATGTTTACAAACTGTGGTGAGCTCAGTTTGAGTTGATCCCTTATTTTAAGCCATCGTTTAGGGGGAAAGGTCACAAAAGGAGACATTTGATCCATGTCTTGTGTGGTTCAAAGACTCACGGAGAAGGAAGCAGTGTTACCCTGTGTTTACAAGTTCACAGAATTGTGGAATGGTTCGGGGTTGAATGGACCTTTACAGGTCCTCTATTCCAACCCTTCTGCAGTCACCAGGGACAGTTGCAACTAGAGCAGGTCTCTCTACGAGCCCCAAACAACCTGACCTGCAGTGGTTCCAAGGATGGGATTTCTACCAGCTCTCTAGGCAACCTTGGACAGGTGTGATGGTTTAGGAGTTCCCTGCC
>VWYK01116606.1:0-10220 GCA_013399775.1 Semnornis frantzii | reverse complement strand
CAGCTGTGATTTAGTGATAGTAGGATTGGGTAAATGTATTAGAGGCCAAAACTGTCTCCTACATACAGTTGCTAGGCAAATTAGGCTTACTCTAACATCCTCTTAATAATTTCCAAATTCTGAATGTTACAACTGTGTGCATAATATCACCAATTCAGAACAAGAAAAGAGAAACTTCTTGTGTTTTTTCTGTACTTTCATAATTAAATTTTCAAAGGAAACATTTACATAGAGGTGAAGGGATGGGCTTCCATGCAAGAGGCAGTAATCTGTACTTGTAACTTACTGAACAAAGGCTGTAATTGCAGTGATAAGACTGGAATAATTCAGAGAGAGCAGGATTGCCCCCATATTCCCATAAAAATCAGCTGAGATTTTAAGTGCTGATCTCTTAACAATGGGAGGCCTCTGCAGCAAACCAGTTTCTTCTTTCATCACTCCAAGGGAAAGAAGTATGTAATAAGACATGCCAATGACTTAATGTCCTCTAGCTGTTTGGAGAGCGTTCCAATAAAGCAAGCTCTGTGCATTCTGTTTGCAGGCACAGCATATTCACATCTGCAGCCACAACTTTACGTGGTATAGGAGGAGCCTGGGAAAAATCTGTGACTTACTTCATAACGGATATGGCTTTTAAGAGTTTAAAAGCTGAAATTAATGAGTTAACTTAGTCTAAATAAATGCCAGACTTGACTTGCTTGAACTAGATCATGGAGATCTGTGTAACTCAGATGGGAACACTCCCTCTGCAGAAATTAAGAGCTCATGTCCCACAGCAGGACTTGGGCTTGGACCAAGAGCTGGCACTGCAGTGCAGTACTACTGCAAGAAGTTTTCTGTGCAGGGAGCAAGATGCCATCCTTTTGATGAGCTGTTACTGTCCCATGTTTTCCCTCCCTTTCTGTTCAGTAGAAAATACAATCCACTTAAAGCCTCCTTCTTAAAAGGAAAACATTGTAAATGTCTTATTTAACATTTCTCCTCTTGTTAAATCAAACTTGAATTTCCAGAGCTGTACATTAGCTGAATCACTAGCTGCATTCTACTCACTCCATCTGTTTATACGGTTGAGTCACTGCATTACCAGTATCTTAACGCATTACTTGGAAAGAATTTTGGGTGATCTAGAGGGTAAAACCCCAAAGCTTTATCAGATAATGTTCACCTCTCTATATTCTGTAGTACCACACTTGACATCGCTTCCTTTATGCTATGGAGATGTTAATTTGAACAAACTGCTATTCTAGGAAAAAGAGCTTATCAGGAAAGTACAGCTTCCACTTAAAAGCTGAAGACTGAGCCGTGATGTAGAAATCCACTGTCACCTCCTCATGTGCAATGCCTTGCCCTGGGAACTGCACGAGGAGTTCCATGGTNAGGACAAAGGTGGAATTGGGTTTGATTTTACAAAGACCATTAAAAGATAATATTTTGTATGAATTTCACCACGGATGACTATGAATGCAGTCACATTACTCTGGGAGTTGAGAAGCAGAAAGTGAAACCAGCTGAAATGCAAGAAAACCAGTGAGGCTAGTTTTACCTTCCAGACCAGGGGCTAGATCCAACTCTCACAGCAGTCAGTGGAACAATTCCCACCGGCTTGAACAGGAATTGGATTCAGCAAAGTGAAATACAGAAAAAATAACCAGGAAGTGTTAATGAGAGGTTCTCAGACGCTGGTCTGCAGAGCACTTTCTCCAATCCATAGAGACCTTTCTTTCCTCTCCATTACTCATTTACTTCCAGCTGCTTTTACGAGTTTCTGCATTTTGGAGCCTAGAAGAACCGAGAAGTGTCGGTAACAGGGAGTGAGAATGGCCAACCAGCCAGCCTGTACCTGGCACTCTTGCAAATGGAAGAGGAAAGCATTCAACTGCTGAGCAAATAAAGAAAAAAATAAAGAAGGGACTATCTGAAGGAATAAGATGAAGGAAAGATGAGAGGATTAGGTGGCCTTCAACAAGGATTAGGTGCTTTGCTCCCTAATGCAACTGTCTAGCCAGGCACCTGAGCTCCTAACACAAAGCAAAAGAAAAGCTGAGCTCCACACAGACGCCTGCACTGAGCTAAAAGCAAATAGGAAATGCCAAGGGCAAAAGCATTCCACAAACGTTTCCCTTCTCATCTCTGCCAAGTTGGGATTTGTGGAAACTACCATGCACACACTTTTGGGCTGAAAGTAGACAAGCTTGACTGATGGTTCACACTGCAGCACTTACTCCAAATCCTCCAGATCCACATCTACACTGTTGTTCCCGATGGGACACATATTCCTACCACCACATCCAGCTGAAGCCCTTCCTCCTTGGAACCCTTCCTCTTTTGAAGCTTTTCCTCTTTATTCTGTCTGGACCAACCTCTGAATCAGCTCTTTGGGGCAACATTCCTGTTAACAGTTTCAGGCTCTTCCTCAACATGAAGGGCTATTGTCACCTGAGTACGAGGCTAACGTGTGCACATGTGACATCCTGGATGGACTTAACTGGTACCCCCTTCTTAAATGCAGGGCATTCCTTTCTTACACGTGTACATGTTGGTCAAAATACCTTGAGTCCAGCAAGAGTGCAAGAAACATGAAAACATGAAGGTGTGCTTTCTTCTGGGGTATCTTAGGAGGTCCTGAGGTCAATAATTTAGCACCTCTCAGAGCAAAAGTTGGAATCAGACCATCATATTCAATGGCCACTGGCAGATTTCTTCCATTAATTCCTCTACTCCCTTTTTTGATCCTATTTAGAGACACACTGTCTAAGATTTATAGACAAGAAAATATTCTAGGAAAGAAAGGATGTGTCAACAGCTTGCAGATCAGTTAGTTACAGAGATCCCTATACTGGCTCTGCATGAAATAGCTTTGGATCTGGAAGCAACAGAAGTAATATAAGCCTCATGCTGTGCCCAAGGTAGTAGGTGGGCTGAGAGGCAAGGCAAATTAGCTTGAGATATATCACTATGCTAGCAATGCAATTCTGCTTCTGGGATTCAAACTTGTATCCCTTCCAAGGCCTGCTTCATCTGAGAAAGACTGGTCCAATCGGACCTGGGCTGACCATCTGCAACACAGAGATGTGTTGTGCCACACTTGTCCCAAGACGCATGCCTCCAAAGCTCTGCAATGCCTGAGGATATAGACCCACCTCCCCCATGGATCATCTCACCTGGAAGCTGGTGGGCAACTTTTCAGTTCTTTTTGGTTTGCAACATCCTGTTTATTTCCCAGAGTGGGGGTAGATTCACAGGGAGAGACTTAAGCCTCTTCCCATAGAAGAGGTGCATGAAATCACACAGAACTACAGACAACATGCTTCATACCATTGCTGTAGAGCCTCCTGAGGCAGGAGCTGCACCCATCCATTACTGAGATGCTTCCTTATCACATATAATATTTATTAAGCAGTGCAGATGGTGATGAAACAGTGATATGTAGCTAAGCACCTCTGTTCTGGAACCAGACTAAGAAATAAAATTTGCTTTGTACTTTGCCCTGATTCCTCTCATGTCTATGTCCAAGCCAAGTCACATCCTGCATTCATCAGAAAGCCCCATACCTTACATCGTGCTCTTAGGAAGGAGCTGAAGTGCAGCCTCTGAGGCAGGGTGAATTCCTTAGCATGCCCAAAAGCCAACTACTGCTGCACACTGCTTGCTGTTCGTAAACTTTAGTAAAGTTCTCCAGCAGACCTTGTTCTGCTGACCAAGATGTGTCCACACTAAATGAGTAACCCTGTTCTGTTGAGCATCACGCTTACCAGGGAAGAGAGGAGACCTAGGTCCCAGATCACAGCCCCATCCAACAACCAACACAGTCATGCTGACTGCTTTTTTTTTCCCTTCTCCAAGGAATTTTGAGTCTCAGAGAAGAGGGCTATTAGCAGCTATTCCCTTTCAGTCATGCAAGGCATAAATCACATCAGTAATGGTCGGAACTTTTGTTTTTTAAATCTATTAAGTGAAGTTCATGTAGATTGCGTCTCTTTTCTAATAATCTGTATGTCTTGGTAGCTTTACTTTTATAAATATGGCATTGAACAGGGTCAGAAAGAACACACTGGGATCAGCAGAGGCCTTTCAAAAAGTGCCAGAAACAATACTGCTTATGGAGTTGTAACTGTTCATAGAAAGCAAGAATCAGCATTGCAGTCCGTTTCATAACTAACCCATATGCTCCATGAGTAGTTTAAAGCACCAAAGGCAACAATGAAGTCTGCTCTTCATTGAGAGGTGACTCTTGCTCCCTCACCATTTCAGAGATTTACAAATCAGCTGTCTCTCAGGGTTTGCTTCCCTCAGGCCTACCTTCTGAGTACTCAATCACTGAACCCTGTCAGAAATATGCTTTTATTTTGCACTGCCTTCTTCGATTCTCTTCTAAAAATGATCATGTTTCTGCTTTTCTAGTTGCACAGGAATCTAAAAGCAGTATCAAACCCAGCATGTTTATCCCAGTATGACATCCCATATATATACAATGTATGCCTATTCCAGCACATTATTTTATATTCTTCAAGCAGAAACAGTCACGAAACATGCAGGGGATTTTTTTTTTCCTTCCTCAGTACTATTTCAGAGTGCTGTATGCATCCACAGGAGAGTGGCATTTCTTTGACCTCTAAGTAAGCATATTCCCTGACTGCAGAGTCTCCACAGGCAACAGATAGCTGAACTCCTATGCTGCAGGCAGAGTTTGCATAACAGATTGCCTTTACACAGTCAGATTCAGTTCTATCTGCTTTCAAGGACTGTAGCTTGCTTTTTCTTTCTAAAACTCGGGAGCAAAGTTTTACATTATCCAAGATTTGGTGTTTGGTGATTTTTCCCCAATAAGTATAACATAAGTTGCATGTAGGCAGTATCTGTGTTGACTATAAACTCCAACTGCCCTCTTAGTAGACTATGTAGGGTTAGGATGCTACTCATACAGTTAAACATGAAAAAAAAAGAAAGCTGTCAGAACCCCCATTTTCCTGTCATATCTAGACCCAGCCTTGCTCCTATCTCATATTCCAGTTCAGTTTTGTATCATCACCTCCACTGCGGACAATACTTTTTTTTTCAATGGGAATATCACAGCCATAGCCACTGCCAGAATCTCTTGGCAAATGAGCTGCTCTCTGAGTCAGAGCCTAATGCCATTACAACGTCTGCAACAGCTGCAGCACTCATACATCTGCAAGTCATTTGAACATTTTATGATGAATAAAAACTATCCATTACATAGACCTATACATTATATATATTAACCCTAATACTTACTCAGTTACACTAACAATAACCTTTTCCCTCTGCTTGCTGTAAACTTCTTTGGCTACAGCATGTGTTAACAGAGATGCTTAAGAGCTCCAGTCCACAGTGGAGCAGTCCCTGTGTACATATTACCTAACTTATTCTACCTATTTAAACATGAAATAGGATGATGGAAAGAAAGTGAATGTAAAGCTATAAAAAATCATACTGTGCATGAGGAAACCATTTTTGTGTAATCATATCAGACTCATACAAATGGAGAGGTTACAAAACAGTGAGAAATGCAGGGTAAGAACGAAACCCTGAACTCAAAATATATAGTTAAGAGACTTGATTATGATATGCAGAGATCTCAAACCCATCCAGACATCCCCAGCCTGCAACCTGATCTTCAACACCACAGCCAAGATTCAAAAGCTAAAAAGTCGGAGTATTGAAGATGGGGTAGCAGGGCTCATGGAATGGGAGCTGTGAGTAGTTAAAAGCCTTTAAAATAATAATTATAATAAAGAAATATAAATGTGGTTTCCTGAAGGAAATATATGCGCAGCCACAAATTACAAAGTCAGCCCTTCAGGACATTACATTCCTCATGCAAGTTGCTGAGCCCACTCAATGTAAATAGGTGTAAAATACACTCACCAGCTTAGTGACTTCAAGGATGGAGCCCTATACGCGATTCCCTACCAGTAAGTCTTCTACATATGTATACTTTTACAACAGTAAATGCAAACTGGGCAAGATACACCTCCCTATGAGTTTTGCTATAAGAGCTTTAAAGAGACAAGGCAAAAGCCTGGCATGACAGAAATCTATCACATTTTTTTCATGAGATTCACCCAGAGCCAGAATTTTACTAGCAGCTCACACACACATGTGAATACTACTTCATGTTGGTTCATTATCTACCATTTGCTAGCTCTCTTTGGATTCTCAGAAATCTGTTGCTTCCCTTTCAGTGTTACTCTGTATTTCGTGTCTCAGTTTAGCGCCCTTCAGAATACAGTATCGCTTTGGAGACAGAATGTCGATTAACTCCACACCGAGTTGTATGTGTGGATGAGTAAGCTACAAAACAGTGTAGGTTTTAAACAAGCTATCAGTTAGAGAAGTGACTTTTAGGAAATGTTTTCCATTCTTGATCTGCTTCCTCTCTGCAGTCAGAATCCAAACTGTTTATTTTACTGGAAATCCATCCTTACTACTTGTGCTGGCTTTAATATTTCCATTCAGACAATCCACATATTGAACATGAAGACGAAAATTCTAATAAGGTTACAAATAGTTCATTTAAAGGGGATTTGAAAGGCAGCCAGCAGAGACCCTTTTTTAAAAGGTCTGACAAGCATTACATTTCAGGGGTGAAAAACCACCTTGCCATTGATGAATGGACATGGACAAATCCCCATGGTGAGTTTGTGAGGCACCTACCTCCTCCTTAAAAAAAAAAAAAAAAAGAGGGAAAACCCTGTCCCTTTTGATTGAAGAGATAACTTACCAAGCATGACGTGATGCAATGATGTCTTTTCTAAGTCAGCAGCCAGCCAGCTGTCTCTTTGCTGCTGCTCCTACTTTTCCCATGCTCCAGCAGAGCGAAGCTGCGCAGGCAGGCCAGTTGCACAGCCGCTATCGAGTCAAAGGGCAAGAGCAAAGCTTAGAATAAACACGTTGTTTTCACTCGCTTGCTTGAAGTGCTGCCAAATCTCTTAACATTAGCACACATAAATCAGTGAGTATCATGGAGCCCGAGGCCCAAACAGCTGGAATCTTGTAGTTGTTACCTGAAATCTTAATGTCCAGGAAAAAAAGCTTCCACATTCCTTGAGGCTATGTGGAAAATTTAAAAAAACACAATCATAAAAGTATGACTAACATCAAGGAAAAGAGCTCCCAATTATTTCTCTCTTTAGTTCTTTTTTTTTTTTTTTTATCTCAAATTTGCAGGGGTGGTAAAGGGGAATGGGATTTCTTTCTCAAGATTTTCAAACATGCTGGTTTCCCAAGACTAGGAGAAGAAAGCAGTCACTAATTCTAGAGGCAAATCCTAAAGTTGTTGAGAGGAGGAAGACTATGAAGAAAAGCAGCTCAAGGCCCAGAAGTAAACAGTCATACAGCAGCAGGAGCTAAGCAATTGGAGGAAAGGTAGACTGGATGATTTTTATCTGCCCAGCAGCAACCTTCAGGAGGCAGAAATGGAACAGAGTAGTAATGTTCCTCCCCTGGACAAAAGCTTTGAAACAGTTCTTCAGTAAGGACTTCGGAGAAAAAGCTCCGTCTCCATATCCAGCCACCAAGAGAAAAGGAGTTTAAAACCACCGAATCCTTATGGCTAATGGGAGGGTGATATAAAAGATGGAGTCCATTGACTGGTGTCCAGAGACAACAACCCGGTATGAATTCCAGCACCATTCCACTTCCCAGCAGCTGGATTTCTCACCAGGGTGGATTGCTGGTTTTGGACACCTCCCCATTTTTTCCCATCTGTTAACAGTCTTCCACTAGTAAGTATTTGGAACAGTTGTAAAGCTTTTTTGTATCTAAATGGCCTTGCCATTGCCTCAATGCAGTTTCAAACTTGCTGGCATTTCTGCACAAACTATCTGAAAGTGTATTTTTGTCATGCTGCTAATAAGCATTGCATCTCCTGGGAGAAATTCAGCTAGCTCAGAGTTTCTAAACAACATGCTCGCTCCACACAGAAGATGTAAGAAAAAAAATCTTTCCCCTTTTTTTACAAGTTTTTATTCCAAGTGGCTTGCTAAATAGACATCATGAGCTGGGACCACTAACTCCTCATCTATAAAATGCGAATGAGAATGCAAGAAATGGTGCGGCTTGCCAATGATGACCCAGGCAGCCAGGGGTCTCACAAATGGTCCAGAGCCAGTCCAACACCTGAGTCATAAGGACCCTTCTTGCTCTCAGCTCCTACATTATCCTTCTGTTTTCCATATTCTGCATTTCTTTCCATCTCCCCTCACGTTTCTCCCAGTTCTCAAACAATAGAATATAGCTCATTTTTAGAGATACTCAGGGATAGTTTAGAAAACATCAATACTGTGCAGTCTGATGTAGTCAAAGGTGTCTCTGCCCATAGCAGGGGTGTTGCAACTAGGTGATCTCTAAGGCCTAGCTCGGTATGATTTAAAACTAAATTAAGCTTAGGAGATGCTTTTTGGAAAAAAAGCATTTGAAAATGAGAAATTAAAGCATGAAAGGGTGGTTCTTTCAAGTCCCTTTCCAGGCCTTCAAGGAAGAGGAACTATTGCCCCTTTCTTTGATACTAGACATTAGTATTTGCATAGTACAAGGTGTATTGAGGCTTGCATGTTCCATCCACAGTGCTAGATAGATGCTGCTAGACTTCAGAAATCAAGTCTATGTCCTCTGTGGAAACAGCCAAACAGAATACCAAGAGCACCCCTCATAACCACGGAGAGAAGTAAGGCACAAACAGAAAACAAAGAAAAAAAATCTGACAAAAAAAGGAAGCATAAATGATCTTCATTAGCTCATTTTTTTAACATTACTGGATATTAATTGCTATAGAAACTATTTATCCAGACTTGATAAAAAAAACAACATACAGATTACGATAGGGACAGTGTCATTTGAACCATATCCCAGTCTGCAGAAACAACAAGAACTATTGCTAAGAATTTTAGGCATTAATTTTAACTAAGATGCATGGTGTGGGTTCTGTGAGTATTCAAAGACACATATAGGCTATATTCTGTGATACTACAGATTTACAGAACCATGGTCCTGTTAATCTATTTTGCAGTGGAAGGTTTGTTGAGAGTGCAGGAGTGACCAAAATAAATTTTGAGCTGACCCACTGGCTTCATACACTGCCCCACAATTCACAGGATACCTCACTATCATAAGCACAGATTCTTAAACTTACATTCCTAACTCTGCATTTACACAGTTGTGGTAGATTGGGAGAATTCACCAGACTAACTCAGCTGGCTGGAAGTTAAGGAATGAAGCTATATATTTACAGCATGGCACAATTTACAAGCATATATACACAATATATACAGATATTTACAACTAGATACAATTATATACAAATTAAAAGTAGTACAGAAATACAAAACCCCTCCTGAACAGCAGAACTGCCCAGGGGGGCTTTCAAACCAACTCCCCTCCTTCTTCCCACCCCCGTATCTCTGACAAAATAAACAAAGTAAGCCTCATATAGCTCACATGATTAATTGCAGAAGTCAGAAGGTGAGATATGAGAGCTGATAAGGGGTTAGAAGAAAATGATTAGTTCAGGTTATGCAGGTTCAGGCAGAGATAGCTAATACAGCAGAAGCCAGACAGAGACTGAGTGACTTTACTGTTTCTTGTCTTTATATCTCTCAGCAGAATAAATGGGTGATGTAGATATCACTATTATTTTTCTTTTCACAGCAAATGGTTTAATTTCTCTTGTTAAAATATTCCAATTAGTCTCAAACCAGCACAACAATCTTTTCTATCCAAAAGCTGCTACATAAGACTTTCAGAGCTGGGTGTGAATCTCCAAATGTAACTGAATGTGTATAAATGGAGTAGTATCATCCTGAAATGAACACTAAGGATAATATGGCCTATGAGGACAGGCTGAAGGAGCTGGAGAGAAGTCTCCAGGGAGACCTAAGAGTGGCTTTCTAGTACCTGAAGGGGGCCTACAAGAAGGCTGGAGAGAGACTGTTTACAAAGGCCTGCAGTGGTAGGATAAAGGGCAATGGTTTTAATGTAGAGAAGAGTAGATTTAGATTGGATGTTAGGTTCTTGTGATGCGTTGAAATTACCCCCAAAATAAAATCACCAGACTAGCTCAGAAGGTTTGGAAGCAAAATGAAGCTATATTTACAAGCAAGCTAAAAATCTAAAAGCATAAAATACAATGTATAGTTATAAAATATATTTACATATACCTTTACAATTATTTATAATTCAGGAATAACAATGAGGAACCC
>VWYK01116600.1:0-14151 GCA_013399775.1 Semnornis frantzii | reverse complement strand
CTTAGGCCTACCATGACACAAACCATTTAAATTTCTACTACCTCTAAAGCTGTGGCTCATCTGGCAAGGGAGCCTTTCTGAGGAGGAGGCTGTTTGACCTAACTGATGTGAGCTGTGATGTGTATGTGACACACCACAGCTCCACTCAGAGCTGGAAGCCAGGATGCTGTACTGGATTGCTTGCTTTCTTCTGGAGCAGGTCTGAGCAGTAGCAGCAAGGACATCTTCTGAGACACCAGACAAGTTCTTGAGCCCCAATGAATATTTTATTTTTCTTCCAATCTGACTCTGGCAGAAGTTTCTTTCTATAAAGCAGGACTAGGGAAGTGATTGTCCTCTTGGACTCAGCACTGGTGAGGGCACACCTTGAGTCCTGGGTTCAGTTTTGGGGCCCTGACTACAAGAAAGACATTGAGGTGCTGGAGCAGGTCTAGAGGAGGGCAGTGAAGCTTGCGAAGGGTCTGGAGAACAGGAGAACAAGTCTGGTGAGGAACAGCTGAGGGAAATGTGGTTGTTTAACCTAGAGAAAAGGAGACTGAGAGATCTACTCCCTCTCTGCCACTCCCTGAATGGAGGTTAAAGCCAGGTGGGTGTTGGTCTCTTTTCCTTACTAACAAGTGAAAGAAGGATAGGAAATGGCCTCAAGTTGGCCTCTAATATGTATTAGAAGATACGNAGTTGCACCAGGGGAGATTTATGCCAACATAAATATTAGAAGACACATATTAGAAGATATTAGAAGAAACTTCTACCCTGAAAGGTAGAAGACTGAAACAAACTTCCCAAAGAGGTGATTGAATTCCCATCCCAGGAGGTGCTTCAAGGAAGCAGACATGTGGTACCAATGGCCATGGTTTAGCATCAGACTTGGTAAAGTAAGGTAATTGTTGGCCTCAATGGTCTTAAAGATCTTTTCCAACCAGAATGATTCTGTGGTGTAATTCTGTGATGTGGTACTGTCTGGGTCATTCTTGTAGCTGAAGCTATTACATATTTAGGGCTCTGTTTGGTCAGTCAGTGGGCTTGGAAGAAACCCATCAATATGTTTGATTGTCTGAAAAAATAGTGGATTGACACAAAGCATCAGGTGCTGGTTTGTGAGAGCTTACTCAGAAATGGTTTGTTCCTCTGATTTCTCATTTGTGCATTTAATCTCTAGCAGCATCCAATGCTACATTGCTCTCCTGCTTCTACCAGCGTCACCTACTTAATCCTGTGCACATTATCCTCTTCGGCAGTGAAATTCAATTCCTTTCTGTTTCACAGGTTCAGAGTCAAGGTCCAATTGTAAAGTGAACCATAAAAGCTCTGTGTCTGTATTGTCTATTGATGTTGTGTAGCACCCTGGGGTGCTTACAAGAAAGGCACTTTGATAGCAGGCATTTGACTGATGGGTTGAAAGCAACATTTCCCTTTAAAACTCTGCCTTGACATTTTACCTGGTTTCGTGGTTAACACATTTGCTATCCAAAGGCAGCTCAATCAGGTGGCTGAGAATAAGCTTTGCACTGAGGAAAGGGAGGTTTTGTAGATAACACAAGCAGAAGGTTCCCATTTATCAGCCGTCCTATTAGCCAATAATTAGATCCCTGAGTGAACAGTGAGCAACCAGAAGCAAGAGAAGGAATTTGCAGAGATAGTCACTTGATAGCCAGGGCATTACCTGCTTTCTGGTGAAGTCAAAAGGGCTTTCAACTTGAATTCATGCTACAGCACGTAAGCAAGTCTTGGATGCAGAGCTGATAGAGGGAAGTCCTGATGTGAAGTGTCTGTAGAGCTCTACCCTTAATTAGGTATTGTCTGTATGATGCTTTGAAGAGGCAAAGTGGTAAGTGGAAATGCTAAGTGTTGTTAATTAATTAAGCACTAAACCTCATGAAGGAATAGCATGAGGTTAAATGATGAAATGTAAGTATTGTTATTATTGCAGCAATTGCTCTTTGGAGTGCAAGTCTTTAGGTACTGTGTCTAGGGACAGGAGCTACCTTGGAACTGCTTCAGCTAAAGCCTAGAAGACAGCTTGGTTGCTTTGCTGCACAGGAAGTTAATAAACGCATGGACAGAGAGATGGATTTTGTTACCTCTCTCACCCTTCACATGTCTCTTTTATCTCTTCTCCTTCCCTTGAGGGAAGGTGCTAATCCCTGCTTTTTCCCTCCTGCATCTATGCCTGGATTACACTCACAGGGGCAGTCGAGGAGAGGTTGGAGTACCTATAACAGCCTCCCTGTATCCCCTTCCATGCTTGTCTTCCTCCTTGCCTAATGCTTCAGTAATGGTGGCGAGGGCCATCATCAGGAGGGGCAGAGATGAGCAGCTTGGTGGCAGGACCACCACACAGCCATTAGCAAGGACTAATTGAGCCAGAGGACACATGCCTTTGGTGACAGACTGCCTACTTTGTGTCCTTGCTCACTTTTGCCTTACTCAGCATGTCAGGATCAGAATCATTTGGGTTGGAAAATACCTCTAAGATCATCAAGTCCAAATGCCAACCCAACACCACCATGGCCACTAAACTATGTCCCCATGTGCCATAGGTTTTGAGCATCTCCAAGGATGGGATATCATCACTGGGATGATGCATTCACTGAGTGCATCAGTGGTAGCTTCTTAGCTTCTTCCTATTCCCTCTCCATTATCTGCTCTTTTAGGCTCTTCCCACTCTCCTTTTTTTGTGCTTTTTGGGCAAACCACATTTTGAACAGCCAAACCTTTTGTAGTCATGACAAAAGGACAGTGAACTCAGTGAACTGAGTACAGCAACTTGGTTGCACTCAGATAGTACAAGACAGTTTTAATTGTAACTGGCAGTGCTGGTGTCAATGAGGTGATTTAGTGAAGTCCCATGACAGGTGATTTGAGTGGATCACAGACGAGAGCTGCAGCTGGTAAAGGGTCTAGAGAACAAGTTTTATGAGGAGCAGCTGAGGGAACTGGGGTTGTGGAGGCTGAGAGAAGACCTCATTGTTCTCTACAACTCCATGGAAGGAGGCTGGAGTGAGGTGAGTGTTGGTCTCTTTAGTATCAAGTGATAGGGCAAGAGGACGTTGCCTGAAATTGTGTCAGTGGAGGCTTAGGTTGGATGTTACAAATGATTTCTGGTCAGGGATTGGAACAGGCTGCCCAGGGAGGTGGAGGAGTCCCCGTCCCTGGAGGTGTTCCAGAAACCTGTGGACATGGCGCTTCAGGCTGCAGCTTAATGGCCATGGTGGTGTTGGGTCAATGGTTGGACTCAGTGATCTTAGAGGTCTCTTCCAGTCAAAACACTTCTGTGATTCTGTGTTGGTGGTTAACGGTGTAGAGCATTCCTCTGACTTGTAAGAGATGTTCCTACAGTAGTGAATACACAGCTAGCTGTGAGGAGTGTAGCAGCATCCTGTAGGCCAGGGGTGTGGGCACCAAGCCATGCTGCCAAGGGTTCCCTGAGTAGCCTGGAATATGGATCTTCCCTGAGGGGAGGAAGTGCCGTACTGCTCTTGCTGGTTTGCTTTGAGCTGCATCCTGTGCCTGTCAGTAACTCTGGTTTCACTGAAAGTGGAATCTTCTCAGAGAAAAGATTTGATTTTATTGTGCTGACACTTCCTGATGAAAACCAGTTTTGTCCACTTAGAGAAGTAGGGTTGGCCTTGGTTTGTGACAGGCTCAGCCAGGTTCCTGACAGTGAAATGAACTGGTGCAGTGGGGAGGCTGCTGCTGTCCCCTACCTAGCATACACCCCAGCATAGATGGGAGCTGGACTTTGTGAAGTTTAGAAAGTATCACTGCTTTCAATCTTCCATCTCTTCACTTCTAATGTTATTTTCTAAGCTTTCCTAAATCCCTTTGACCACATTCACATTGGCACATGAGGCATTTGAGGTAGCATACTGCACATGAAGTTGGATCCTCTTGGATCCTTTGTTATTTAGGGCCTTCATACTTTGGTTTCTTATGCAGCCACTGGAAAGAAGTAATTGCAATCCATACATTAGACATCCCTTGGAGGTTTTACCATTGCTTCCCACCACTGACTACACAGGAGCTCAAATCTGGCAGATAATTAGTTGTTGTAGCTTTTGATGGGTCTCCTGCATCTGGATAGCCTCAGGTCATATCTAAACTGGCAGATGGGGCAGCATGTCTGACCTCCTGGGTCCTTACTATTTTGGCTTCTCCCAGATTACTACTAGGAAGGAATCAGCCTCTTTAGCCCATGCCACACACAGAATAGCTGAGATTGAAGCAGAAGAAAGCCACTGTGTGTTCTGACCAGGTGCCAGGCTGCAGGAGTGTCAGAACATCTGGCTTTCTGCACTGTCACCCCGAGAATCTGGATTTGGATCTGTCTCTATTGCCATTTCAAAAGATTATAGGGACTTTAGGGAGGTAGAAGAAATAACATCATGAAGAGAAAAAGAAGAAAAGAAACTGCGTAGTGTGAGTGAGACCAAAGCTTCAGTCTGTTCAGGGAGAAATATCTGCATTCATCCAACTACTCCCAGTTTTCTCTCTGTGGAATCCTTTACTACTCCTCCCTCCCACCGATTTTGGTGGGGCTCAATGTCTGTCTCAGAGGACAATTCCACTCCTCTTACTTTGGATACATGGTTAAAAGGGTCCCTGCTCCTGCTGCACCACAATGCAGAGCTCCATCTCGACTCTGCTCGTAGGGCAGCCTCCTTCCTTTGACAACACTGCATTTCCAGTGCTGCCTTTTCTCTTTGATAGAAGCAATTGAAATGATTCATCTGATTAATCACTGTCCAAATGCTAATTCTGTCTGCTCAGAGGGAAAGACAAAGGGTGATAAAATAGCATGCTGGATTTCATGGAAACAGTCTCTCTGTGGTGTGAGTTCAGAATGTTGAGCTTGGTCCAAAAACAAGGCAATGAATGAATTTGCTTCAGAGCTCACTTTCTGTCAAAAGGCCAAGCTGACTTGGGAAAGAGGGTGGAGCTGCCTGTTCAGACAGGATTTTTTTAGGTTTTGCCCTTTACCTCTGGAGCCAGAGGTCTGGCTCTCATCCAGCTGTACAAAAAAGATGATTATGGTCTTTTCTAGGTAATTTGAAAGAGCAAAAACCAAAGTGAAGTCAGGTGGCTTGAAATTAGCCCCAAGTTCTTCACATGAAATGTTTCTCATGATTCTGGTTGTTGTTTTTTTTTCTTGTGTAGCTGTATTTGAAGGGTGATAGGAAAATATTCTTCAGCTGGCCAACAGACTTTGTTTCACTCACAAGAACCATGCTCCTTCTTTGTGAAACACAGAGAAAATAAAACGGGCATCTGCAACACCAAGGCTATGCTGAAAAACTCAATGGGCTAAAAACTATCTCAGCAACCCTTAGCATAAACCCAGCTGTGGCAGTGAAAGCTTCCTTTGCCCATGGAAAGCAGAACTGGATTTCAGAAGCTCATGTAATGGGAACAAAACAATGGCATCATTCCTTTTGCTCCTGAAATCAAACTGCAAACCTCCCACTGCCTGCTCTGCTGCAGAATGATGTTGGAGGATTGAGCTCATGTGGAATAGTGAAACACTTCAGGGAAATTACTAATATATAAAGCCAAGGGCTTCTTCCCTAATGGAAATTCTGTCCCATCTGCTTCATGTAGTCATCCTTCCTCTGTTAAGTCACAGACTATTGCTGTCTGCAAAAAGATGGAGTTTTCTTGCAAAACCCTGCAAGATGGAGCTCTCTTCCAGAATAATTTAGCCTCAAACCCATTGCTTGCTGACCCATGAAAGCTCTGCAGGCATCCTGGTGGCAGCAGCTATAAACACTAATCCTGACTCTTCAGCAGACAGTGCTGCAGTATCAAGCTGTGTCAACCATCCTGCAACTTTCCCATGCTCCTGCCTGCACTTCCCAGCAGCTGAAACTGCAGCAGCCTGGTAACTGCTTGAAAGCCTGGTGACTGGCTGAGTCCACATACAACACTGGGCTGGGGACCCTGTCTGAAGCAGCATTTTCCATTAAAAGCAAGCCCTGCATTTCCAGGGGCCTCATACTGAATGTGCCTGTCAGAATCACAGGGGTGGAAAACAACCCCCTAGAACTGCAGTTAAAATTATCCCACTTGCCTCCTTGCCTCACAATTAGAGCCCAAATACCTCTCTTCAGGTCTGAGGTATGAGGCCTGAACCCTGCAGACTGTCTCCAAAAAGAGTAGGCTCAGGACCTAAGTGCATGCCACCACCTCTCATCTGCATGATGGCAGAGCAGTAGCACAGTGATGCAGCTTCTCCCAAACCATCCCACTCACTCTGCAGTTCTGCTTCCTGATCCCACCTATGCAGAATATAAATGAGTGACAGCTAGAGTTGGAAGACCAAATCTCCCCTTCAGCATTTCACTCTGTGTTCAGTGTTTCCTCTGGTGATTCTTCCACCAGTATAGGGAAACTTTATTTCTCAGCAAGTCTCCCAGGTCCTTCTCTGAAAAGAGAAAATGTAGGAAAGTAGTCATAAAAAGGCATGAGCTACAGAAACTGTGAATCACTTTGCTAGGCAGGGACAGTAAGACCTTCAATAGTGTTTTGAGCTTCTGGAAGGAAGTAGTTGAAGCATCTTTAGAAACATGTTGTTGGTGAGCAGCAATAAGCCAAGGACCAATGGCTACAAACTGGAACACAGAAGGTTTCACCTCAATATGAGGAGAAACTTCCTTACAGTGATGGTGACAGAACCCTGGAACAGGCTGTCCAGAGAGGTTGTGGAGACTTTCCAAACCCACCTGGGTGCAGTCCTGTGTGAAGTACCCTGGGTGGTCCTGTTTGGCAGGGGCATTGGACTCCATGATCTCTGGAGGTCCCTTCCAATCTCTAAGGTTCTGTGATTCTGTGAAATCCCAAAAGAAAATGATAGCATTTCTGAAGGGACTGAAATGCATGGTTAGTGGCACAGGAAGAAGTGCTGCCTTGCTTAAAGCATGTTCTAAATAAAAGGTGGAAAATCTGATTAACATTTTGTGATGGAGGCAGCAGGCTGAGGAAATACAGAACAAATGGCAAATACCTGTGCAGGCTTCTCCATTGTTGCCATCCACACTGCACCCAGCCTGATGTGGGCGAGGGGAGCAGAAAATATTAAACCTCAAACAGAGGAAACCTGGAGGCACAACTCTTGCAAGCGTGGAATAAGAGGGGCTAGAGCCTGGGAGTGAAACTAGATGATCTAAAACACCTAAACAAGCATAAACCAGCCGGGCCTGCGGGAAGTGGTGACAAAAAGTGAGCTGGGGAACACTGCCTCCTTGGTGCCTCACTGCAACCCAGTCTGCATGTTAGCTGCTTCATAAAATCTTTAAGTCTGTTCTGTCAAGTTTCAAGGCCTCACACACTTTGTGATGTTTGCAAAAATCATCCATTGCAAGCAGACATCATTGATTCCAATTTCCATTAGCCATCAAGTAATAGAATTTATATCAAACTCCCTGAAAATAGCTCCTCAGCTGCTAGGCAGTGGTGAAGAGAAAAGCCATGCTTTCTGCTCCTGTTCTTCAGAGGATATAAAGGTCTTCCTCCACCAGGCAAGTAGGGAGGTTGAAGAGAGCAACTGAAGTCTAGACAGCCAGCTTGAATGTGTTGCACCTCTCCAGAGGACTTAAAACAGTTAAGGAAGGTTAAACAAGAGTTTACCTGTCAGTAGAGTTTCCAGATTATCTCTGCTGTTTGACTTTCTGATGCTCCCACATGCCAGGCAATGGCTGATTCCCCAAGTTCCCTTCTTTTTTTCTCCTCTATGCCACAGCATTAGCCATTAAGATCAGTTCTCATTAGTACAGCCTGTGCCAATCATCCAAGCTTTTCCTTTCCCCTTTGATTCTTTCTTGTATGCTCACCCGTGACGCTTTGGCTTGGAAGGAAACCACAAAAATGTAATCATCATGTTATCTGCAGACTTGGGCAGCTACCATACCCTCTTTCCTTTTGGCCTCACCCTTGTCCCCTCCTCCATCTATAATCATTCCCACATGTTTATATTAAAAAAAAAAAAAAAGGGCTTTTCTTTATTATTTGCAATTAAGAGAGGCAACAGCTTCAGCATCTCTGTGGGAACAACCATTCGAAGAGCAGTTTTCTGCCCTGACTGCAACTTTTAGGATGCCCAAACCCAGCCAGTGTGGTAGTACTACTTAAATAAAACAGGGTTGTGAAGTGTAAGGGTCATTTCCACACTCATTTCTTCTCCTGTGTTGCTACTGAATCTAAAAATGAGGCCTGCTCCCTTGCCCAAAGATGCAGTTCAGATGTGGCTCAGTGACCTAATGGAGAGTGAGCTGACAGGTGAGGTCACAGCCCAGTCAAATGCTCACTGAGTCCCAGAGGTCCATCTGTGATTCAACACTAAATCCGACTGCCAGGAGGAGTTTAAAGGCAGGTGGAGGAGCTACTAATCTCATAATTCAGGGCACCTTAGTTAGCTAGTGACACTGGGTGGCTAGAGCTGAAGAGCATAAACATCCTCCTTTTGCTTTCCCATTGGCATCCTTGAAGGTCTGGCTGGCCCTGGGAGAGATGGAGCAGACTGCATGTTGTGAGCTGTGTAGGACTGTGGGTCTATGGGATAAGTATATTCTTCAGGGAGAGCACAGACAGGCTTTGCTGAGCCATCCGGAATGTACCTGTAATGAGCACCTCTGATTTATGGCATCTCATCACAGCTCCTGGGACTGCTGTAGCTTTCAGGAGCCAGCATAATCTGAACTCAGTTGAATGTTATAAGTGTAATGTTAAAGTAGGAACTACTGGGTTACCCAAAATTATCATAACTATTAGAGAACAGATTTGGGAGAAATGTGATAGTCCAGAACTGGCAAAATTCCTATGGAGATCCATCAGCCTGAACAAAAAGCAAGCTTGCAACCTAGGCTGAGCCCGAGCTTGAGCCTAAACAAATACATCAGCTTGTTCAGAAAGCTTCTATGCCAAGGAATAACAAATCTGTCACATTTGCTGGACACCCAGAAAAATCCAGTTAGCTTGAATCATCTTAGAAGACCACACAACACTCACGGCTGTTAGTACAGTGTGAGCTGGAAGTACAGGTTTGGCTTAGTGTCTTTGGAAGGGAAAGAAAGAAGGCTCCACACAGAATAGTGCATCCAGTTCTGGGCTCCCCAGTTCAAGAGGGACAGGGATCTGCTGGAGAGAGTCCCACAGAGGGCTACAAAGATGATGGACTGGAGTGCTGCCTGAAAGGCTGAGGGCCTGGGGCTGGTTAGTCTTGAGAAGGCTGAGAGGGGATCTAATCAATGTCTATAAATATCTGGGGGCTGGGAGCAGGAAGGAAGGGACAGGGAATGTCTCTGCTCACTTGTGCCCTGGGATAGGACAAGGGGCAATGGATGGAAACTGCAGCACAGCAAGTTCCACCTTGACATTTCAGAGTCCCAGAGCACTGGCACAGGCTGCCCGGGGAGGTTGTGGAGTCTCCTCTGGAGACTTTCAAGCCCTGTCTGGATGTGTTCCTGTGTGACCTGTGCTAGATTCCATGGTCCTGCTGTGGCAAGGGGGTGGTGGACTCACAGACCTCCAGAGGTCCCTTCCAACCCCTAAACATCCTGCGATCCTGGGATACCCCACAGTATGTGGTGCCACCGCACATCTGTGCTGCTGAAGGGACAGTCTAGGGAAGCACCTTTAGGTGGAGCTGACGCTCGCAGGAATTGTGCCAAGGTGTAAAATGCTCCCTCCATGAAAGAGGCAAGGCCAACAGCTTTTTCCATGGCTCTCAGAAGTCAGATGCTAGTTAAAACCTGTGGACACGTACACATTCCTTGACATGGGCAATTAGCTGCTTTACGGGTGGCGCCGCCTGGATTAGAGAAAATTCCTTTATGCAAATAAGAAGTGGAATAGACTGGTCAGGTGTATATGAGGAAGGGAAAAAAAATCTCATTTTTATATAAATACATAGTACTTATTTAGGTGAGCTTCTTATTTCATACACAAACACCAGTTCCTAGACAGCTCCCATGTATTTACAATGTTCACTCTGCGCTGTTCCTTTGAACAAAGTACCATAGATACTTTGAGGATATGCTGAAAGAAATGAAGCAAACCCAAATGCCTTGGAATTGGCTTTTTTACCTTTTCCCACCAAATGCTCAAATCCTGCCCTGCTGAAATCAATGGCAAACTTGCACCAATTCAGCAAGACTGTATTTTCATCCCAAATTCTCTTTTTCAGCATCCAATTCTCGTGTCCTCAGTGTAAGAAGGACACAGAGCTGTCGGAGTTCAGAGGAGGGCTACAAAGATGATCCAAGGGTTGGAGTACCTCTGCTATGAGGATAGGCTGAGGAAGCTTCAGGCTGGAGAAGACTCTGGGAAGACCTTAGAGCTGCTTTCCAATACCTGAAGGGATCCTACAAGAAGGCTGCGGAGGGACTTTTCATAAGGGCATCTAGAGACAGGACAAGGGGGAATGGTTTAGAAGCTGAGGCAGAGCAGGGTTAGACTGGATCTTAGGGAGAAGTTCTTCAGTATGAAGATGGTGAGACTCTGGAATAGGTTGCTTAGGGAGGTTGTGGATATCTCCTCCCTGAGAGTGTTCAAGGCCAGGCTGGATAAGGTAGTTGTGAAGTTGGAATAGATGACCTCTGAGCTCCTTTCCAACCTAAAGCATTCTATGATTCTATGATAAGCAGGTTTGGCCCAAGTTTGACTGTTTTGTTGGAAAACAGAATGAGATGATATTTAAGAAAGCTGATCAAGTTTAAATGCCACTTGTTCTATAATAACAGCCACGTAATAGTTATAGGGTGCAGAAGTCTGAAGTATTGGCAATTTAAAACCACTATAAAGTGACCTCTGCATGGTACCACATTTCAACATTCTCTAAGAGAGTTGGTCCTTATGAATCCTTACATTGAAAGACGCTGCAGCTCTGAGCCCTTAGTTAGCAGGCTTCTAGAGAGGAAAGTCTTGCACACATTTGCGTGCACACTTAGCCTTACAAATCCAGGCTGTGCAGTGAAATCAACCTAACTGCTCTCAGGGGGCAAAACCAGAGCAGAATGAAATGTCAGCTTTTAAGAAAGTTCATTTGCTTTCATGACTGAAGCCAGGATGCCAAGCAAAGAAGACCGATGCAGTTATGTTCCTCTCTGTTCAAAGGTGAAAGGCCAAAAAGCCACAGTATAAGAACTATGCTGGTGCTGGTCTCTTCTCAGAGGTCTCTTAGTGATAGAACAAGAAGGGATGGACTCAAGCTGCCACTGGGTAGGTTTAGACTGGATATTAGGAAAAAATTGTTCCCAGCAAGAGTGGTCAGGCATTGGAATGTGCTGCACATGGATGTGGTGGAGTCATTAACCCTGGAGGTGTTTAAAAGTTGTTTGGATGTGGTGCTTGGGGATAGTGCTTAGGGCGAACCTTGTAGAGTAGGGATATGGGTTGGACTTGGTGATCCTGAAGGGCTTTGCCAACCCAGATGTTTCTGTGATTCTGTGAAATGCTTTGTCACCACTGAGGGCTGCTCAAGCTGGGAGGACACAGATACTGGGGATGATTTTTGCCTTTCAGTTGGGCTGCTCACATGGCTGCAATTTCTTATTTCCTCACAGTGTTCCACTACAAACTCATCTTACAGAATGGTAGGCGTTGGAAGATCATAAAGTCCAACCACCCTGCTAGAGTAGGATCACCTAAAGCAGATCACACAGGGACATGTCTGCTCATGTGTCATTCCTTGAATGTCTGAGCCCTTTCTCAAACGCTCTGTGATTCTGGTTGCCCACATTTTCCCTCTCTCTGATTCCCTGTCTGACTGAATGTTTCCACTGCTATGGTAAAAACAACACATGCTGCCTGTCAGCTGTGCTTTCCACCTCAAATACCAACACTCTCCAAGCTGTTTTATTTTGCTAACAGGGCAAACTGAGGCACATCAACTACAGCTCTTTGCCAGAGAAAATAAAAGGGATGTGAACAACAAGATGCAGGCTAGAACCAAAGCTTCTGACCCTTCCTTTTAATGCCTTGGTCCTCAGGTATTAATTGGAAAATAAAGTGCCAGACAAGTTTTGATGTGTTGATGAAAAGGAAATGCTGATGGAAATTTGCCTCGGATTGATTGATATCTTAATAGTCCTCTCACTTCTGTGGAGTTCTGTTACTTCTCCCACGATATTCCACGTTGAAGTGCTCTATGTGCAGCACATTTTCCATGATTAAGAAAAACAGCAGCCCCCTAGCAGCTGAACAGATTTCCTCTCAGCACCCTAGTGTGCTCCATGCCCATTTCCCCGGCATTTAGGCAGCTGAGAGTTCAACCTCATTGAGATGTTTTTAGGCAAAATGCACCATGCAGCAGACAGAGCAGGCCATAGAGATCCACAGTGTCTAAATACTATTTCCCAGCTGTAAGGATTCGCTTGGAAATTTCCTATGAAGTCTCTCTGCCTCTTAAATCTTAGTCTGCTTTTGGCCCTCAACCCTGCAAGTGCTTTGGCACAGGCATGTAAGCAATTCTATTAACACATGTAAGTAACTCTGCTGGCACTGGTAAGAGCAGATAAAGTATTTGGAGAACAAGACCTTATTTAGCTAAGAAAATATTGCTTTTAAATGTGTGGGTTTTTCCCTTTTGCATAACTGCAGCTTTGGGAAAGAAATATTGTAGAAATGTGAAGTAATAAGCTCAAGATCTAGTTCCATTTTCTTGTCAATGTTTGCTGTTTTTCAGGAAATGCACAAAAAAACATTAGGCCAGTTAGGAAAATCTTGGTCCTGGTTCTGTAATCAAAGGTCAAAGGTCTCTTTCCTTAAATTCAAGCAGAGGGAAAATGAACCTATAGAATCAATTCCTTTGTAATTTCAGCCTTTATTTATTCTTATACATATGTGTGTGTGTATATATATATTTAGATCTCTGAATACATTTTGGTTGGTTTTGTTTTGTGGGGGTTTTGGGTTTGGTTTGCTTTTTCATGGTGGTTTTTTTTTTTTAATACCTGTGATAAAAGAAATATTTCAAAGTTATTTAGCACACAGTAGTACAGAACAATATTAACACTGCACTGCTGGACTCCACTATCTACCAAAGCCAGCACTTAGTGCAGGAGGACCAAAATGAACAGTGGCAAGGGCCCAGCTGTAAAGAGAGGTTAAACATAGAATCACAGAATGGTAAGCTTGGAAGAGACCTCAAAGATCATCTAGTTCCAACCCCCTGCCATAGGCAGGGACACCTCCCACTAGTACAGGTCACTCAAGGCCTCATCCAGCCTGGCCTTGAACACCTCCAGGGAGGGAGCAGCCACAACCTCCCTGGGCAACCTGTGCCAGTGCCTCACCACCCTCGCTGGAAAGAACTTTCTCCTAACATCCAGTCTAAATCCCCCCTCTGCCAGTTCAAACCCATTGCCCCTCGTCCTGTCATTGCAAGACCTTGTCAATAGTCCCTCCCCAGCCTTCCTGTAGGTTTCTTCAGATACTTGGAAGGCTACCATAAGGCTACTCTAAGGTCTCCTCGAAGCCCTCTCTTCTCTAGGCAAACAGATTGTTTTATTTATATAATAAAGAAGTGAAAAATTACATAACTGTCATCTACCACTCCTCAGACAAGTAACACATAATGCATTGGGTACATAATGCATTGAGGCCTTCCTGATCATGTTTCCTTTGTAAAAGGATCGCGGGAGCATTCCGGAGGGACCTGGCCGAGATGCTCCACAGACAGGACTGGGACCTTCGCCTTATTTCTTGCAGAAGGGGAGCTAGGCCCCGGTCCCACCGTGCCCCGCTCGCCAGGGAGGCAGCAGGCTCCCGGAGCAGTCCCATTGTTTAGCTTCCTGTCGCAAGCCATGAGAATACTTAATTCCCTTCATCGCTGGAGTTTTCATTCGCATTCAAATCTCATTTCCCATTAATTGATCGGGGATTAGCGAAACCATTATGCAAAAATTAAGACGAGCCAGATGCGATGAATAATTCATGGCGGACAATTACACTTTATTCCTGATCTATTTCCGAACTCCTTTCCCGCCCGCTGGAGCTGACAAACCTTCCCTCCCGGCCTCACCGGGCACGGAGACCCGCGGGGCCGGGCAGGGCGAAGGCCGGCGGTGGGACGCGAAGCCCCGAGGCGCAAGAAGGGCTGGAAGGGGCGGCGGGAAGCGGGGCGCTGAGGGGAGCGGCTGGCAAGCGGGGCTGTGCGCG
>VWYK01116586.1:0-17589 GCA_013399775.1 Semnornis frantzii | reverse complement strand
TTTTGGCTGCTGCTACTCTTGTTGTTTTGCCACCCCTTGACCCCTTCCCCATCTTCCTTCAGATTATTATATTCCTGTAGTAGTTACTTTCTCTCTATACTGTTATATTTAGTTTAAACTGTAAGAAATACAATTTTTTTTTTTTTCTTCCTGACTCACCACAACACAATTTTTTTTTGTGGAGTTTATTCTACCAGGGAAGGGATCCACCCTAACCCAGTACATCAGTTCAAAAAAGACCTCAAGGAACTGCTTGAAAGAGTCCAGCACAGAGCCACAAAAATTATTATGGTAGTGGAACACCTCAGAGGAGAGACTGGGGGGGCTGGGTCTCTTTGTTTTGGAGAGGAGGAGATTGAGGGGTGGCCTAATTAATGGTTATAAATATGTAAAGGGTGAGTGCCAAGAGGA
This sequence comes from Semnornis frantzii, assembly GCA_013399775.1. Taxonomy (NCBI): domain Eukaryota; kingdom Metazoa; phylum Chordata; class Aves; order Piciformes; family Ramphastidae; genus Semnornis; species Semnornis frantzii. The sequence continues at coordinate 17,178 of VWYK01116586.1, read as the reverse complement.
TGGAGTCAGGCTTGGTTCAGTGATGCCCAATGACAGCACAAGGGGCCGTGGGTGGAAGTTGAGGCATAGAAGTTCTGTGTAAACATAAGGAAATTATTTTTTTCACTGGGAGGGTTGACAGAACACTGGAAAAGGCTACCCAGGAAGGTTGTGGAGTCTTCATCTCTGGACATATCCAAAACCTGCCTGGACGTGTTCCTGTGTGATCTGGTCTAAGTGATCCTGCTCTGGAAGGGGGATTGGACTGGATGATCTTTTGAGATCTCTCCTAGCCCTTAACAATCTGTGGTTCTGTGATATTGCCTAATGCATCTGGAGTCCTGTGTGCAGTTCTGGAGCCCCCAGCACAGGAAGGACATGGAAGTGTTGGAGTGGGTCCAGAGGAGGCCACCAAGATGCTGAGAGGGCTGCAGCAGCTCTGCTGTGAGGACAGGCTGAGAGAGTTGGGGCTCTGCAGCCTGCAGAAGAGAAGGCTTCCAGGACACCTTAGAGTAGCCTTGCAGGATCTGAAGGGGGCTCCAGGAAGGCTGGGGAGGGACTATTGACAAGGTCTTGTAATGACAGGACAAGGGGCAATGGGTTTGAAGTGTGAGAGGGGAGATTGAAAGTGGATGTTAGGAGGAAGTTGTTTGCAGTGAGGGTGGTGAGACACTGGCACAGGTTGCCCAGGGAGGTTGTGGCTCCTCCCTCCCTGGAGGTGTTGAAGGCCAGGTTGGAGGAGGCCTTGAGTGCCCTGTAGTAGTGGGAGGTGTCCCTGCCTATGGCAGGGGATTGGAACTGGATGATCCTTGAGGTCCCTTCCAACCTTCCCATTCTATGATTTAGCTAACTATGGAGGTAGTTATGTAATAACTGTGTGATCCATTTTGGTGCAGAAGAACATTGCCATTTCTGTCTATAACCCTGTGTGTATTTTCTGAACTGTGTGGATGTAGCCAGTTAGTTGCTATGAACTGGTTTTAACCTTTGCAACTCTCAATATTATCTAATATTGTAGTGACTGCACACGTTAACCAGATAGCTCTTTGTGCTTCTGTCACCCCTTGTGGGCTGGAACCTGAAGGAAAATGAGCCCCTGAGGCTTTACAAGTGATTCATTGCTAATGTCAAAGGGATTTATTTTTAAATAATACTTTTCATTTGGCTTTTCCTTGACAGGAGGCATTGTTGATAAGGACCTTCGTCACTACCTCAATTTACGGTTCCAGAAAGGTTCAGTGGACCATGAGCTGCAGCAGATCATAAGAGACAATCTCTACCTCCGCACTGTACCATGTGAGTAAGGCTGAGATGAACCAAATCTTCTCTTTTCTTAGTGGCAAATGCTGTCTGAATTAATGCTGTTGAGGCTGTTAGCAAGATGTGGAGTGGTGGACTGGAGATGTGGCAGGCTTCCTGTTAACAGGCTTGGTTCATGTCTTCTCTGAGAAACTAAACTCTGCAATGGTGAATTAGTTGCTGAATGTCTGTGGTGTTTTCAGAGTTGTAGTACTCATTAAGACTGGCTCTACAATAGCAACCTTCTTTCTCCTGCAGTTTTAGAAAGTAAAAATTTAAAGAAAAAGGAGTGTTTTGGGCTGGTTAAGTGGATGTTCAGCAGAGTTTGGTGTGCCACATTTCATAGTGCTATACATTACATGGGCTTTAGAACGCAATAGGCCAACAGAGGAAACATGAACTAGGAAATTTTGTTGTTTAGGTGCAGCAGGCATGGCAGTGGCAGTTTGTATTTTCATGCATGTGTGTTCTTATACCATCACATAATTCAGTGGTATGTGTATCTGAAATATTCTGAAGCTGCTGAAATCATTTCTGTAGCTGCTGACATTATTCACCTGTTTCTGCAGTAGAGATGAAGTTGAGCAGAGCAATGCAAGCCTTCCCTTGCTTGGCTGACAGACTGTGCCATTTACAACAGACTGATATTCTTCTCATCATTGTGTAGTAGACAAAAAATGGACCCTGTTTTGGACAAAAAAAGGGGTACACGTTTGAATTTTCAGACTTGACTTTGGGAGGCTGTGCTGAGTTAATGACTGTGCTGTTTATATGGTAATGAGTGGATGCTCTTTGACAGATGAGTTGTTCAGAATGCTTCTGTAGGTGTTTTCTTTAGTGTAATGAAAGAATGGAGCTTTGAAAAGCTCCACCAAGGAAAGATGCTCAAGTGTTTCACTTTTGTCTTGGAAGCTGAAGAAAAATGACATCTTAATTTCAAGAGTTCCTTCATCCATGGTTGGAAAGGAAGGTGGAGAAAAACATTTTGAAATCATTACCTGCAAATCAAAGCTTTTAACATTGATGTGAGATTCATATTGAGTTAAGGTTCTCTGAAGGTGCTGCAAAACATGACAGCTGAAGTGCAAAGACAAGTCTTGTCTGGGAGGGTCATTAGTATAGGAGTATGCTTCTTATAGCCCCAGCATATGCTTGTTAATGATGGAGAACCAGATGAAAAAGAAAAATAACAATATTGCAACTGCAGCACTCATGTAGCAGATGCTATCTGTCAACAGTATAGACATGATGAGTACTTTGCTGGTTTGTTTTGGTTATAATTAAGGCAATAATAAAATGTTTTCACTTGCCAAGTTAAAGTCAGCGCTGCAGGTGAAGTCTCACAGAGTAAAGTTGAGGAGGGAAAATATTCTCAACTGCTCTATACTTTTTTTTTATTTAATGTGTAACTAATTTTTAAGCCATGAACTTACTTTTCAAGGGTGCTGGCATTCAAACTCTTCTGATTTGGACAGTCTTGGGGTGCTTAGGAGCTCTGTATGTAGACTAGGAGTAGGTATTTTCCATCCAGGCGCTGTGCTTTATTTATGGCTGGCAGAGAGATTTCTTTAACATGCAGCAGTAATGTTTAACTGACTATAGCACTGCCACAGGTTCACTCAACGAGTACAGGCTAACTATGTATTTATCACAAATCTTGCAGTGGATGCACAGCAAAAGCAGCACTCCATTTAGTCAAATCCTTGTGCAGAAAAATGAAAGGCAGCTGCAGGCAACACAACTGTTGCTCCCAGTGACAAGGTTGCAACATAAATTCTATGATAAAGAGAAGAAAAGAGTGTTGAGAAAAATAGGTGGCAATCTTTTTCCCTTAAAAGATACACCTACACTCTTTACTCAGGTTATAGAGGTATAACTGCTAGTGAAACCAAGAAGACTTTTATAAGAGACTCCTTGACACTGAGACTTGTTTTCATACAATCATAGAATGGTAAGGTTGGAAGGGACCTCAAGGATCATCCAGTTCCAACCCCCTGCCATAGGCAGGGACACCTCCCACTAGCACAGCTCACTCAAGGCCTCCTCCAACCTGGCCTTCCACACCTCCAGGGAGGGAGCAGCCACAACCTCCCTGGGCAACCTGTGCCAGTGTCTCACCACCCTCACTGCAAACAACTTCCTCCTAACATCCACTTTCAATCTCCCCTCTGCCACTTCAAACCCATTGCCCCTTGTCCTGGCATTACAAGACCTTGTCAATAGTCCCTCCCCAGCCTTCCTGTAGCCCCCTTCAGATACTGGAAGGCTACTCTAAGGTCTCCTGGAAGCCTTCTCTTCTCCATGCTGCAGAGCCCCAACTCTCTCAGCCTGTCCTCACAGCACAGCTGCTGCAGCCCTCTCAGCATCTTGGTGGCCTCCTCTGGACCCACTCCAACAGTTCCATGTCCTTCCTGTGCTGGGGGCTCCAGAACTGCACCCAGGACTGCAGGTGGGGTCTGAGGAGAGCAGAGCAAAGGGGCAGAATCCCCTCCCTTTTCTGTTCTGGCTTTCTGTTCAGGCTGGCAGGACTCCCCTAGCTGTACAATGGGTGACCACTGGTTTCTCAGCTTTCCAGGTCAAACTAAGATATCTTTTACTTAGGTTAAATGAGTACCTATTCTCTGTAGAACAAAGAAGCAGGAAACTAAATCCACACCTCTTTTAAAGCAGCATATGCCAAATGTTGTTTGAACAGGTAAGGCAGTACTTACTGGAAAATAATTGGAATTGTACATTTGATAAATGTCCCTTTTCGTGTGCACCAATGGCCCATAGGCCAGAAATGCATGACATGAGGTAGAAGCTCAGTTCTGTCCTTTGAAGCTATGGCCTGTGTGGATGGGCTGAACCGGTTGGGTTTGTGATCCCTGAATTTCTCTATTACACAGTGGCACTTTCTACCCAATTAGAAATGCACGAGCGACCCTGAAAGTCAAATGATGCCTTCCCTAAGTGGTTGCAGCTCTCAGTGCCACGTGAAATTGATTTTCACTGCTTTGTCAACAGGAATTACACGCATGTATCCCAAGGCAGAAGGTGCAATTGTGTTTGCAGCAGTAGAGATGCAGCCGTTAGCTAACTCTGTCCCCAGAGCTGTGTGACAGCAGTAATGAAACTGATACATAAACAAGGAAATGAGAAGGTTCTGTCAGTTGGAAGCTGAGTTAGAAAAGCAAATGAAGCTTCCAACACACAAGGTCAAGAGAGTGAAACTCCATGGAAGATGCAGTGTTGCAAATAGTTATCAAAGAAAATATGGAATCTTGAGAAGGAGGAATGGGCAGGTATCAGCTCTTGATTTGATGCAAGCATGAGGTCACAGCTTCAGCTGTTGGGAATTCGAAAGTAATGAAAGTAAGAAATATGCTGAGCTTCGCTGAGGAAAACAAAATAAACCCCAGAAAAACCAAAAAGCCGCCCGCCCGAAGGCCGCGGGGCCCGAGAGAGAGCCGCCCGCCCGAAGGCCGCGGGGCCCGAGAGAGAGCCGCCCGCCCGAAGGCCGCGGGGCCCGAGAGAGAGCCGCCCTGCTNCCGCCCGAAGGCCGCGGGGCCCGAGAGAGAGCCGCCCGCCCGAAGGCCGCGGGGCCCGAGAGAGAGCCGCCCGCCCGAAGGCCGCGGGGCCCGAGAGAGAGCCGCCCGCCCGAAGGCCGCGGGGCCCGAGAGAGAGCCGCCCGCCCGAAGGCCGCGGGGCCCGAGAGAGAGCCGCCCGCCCGAAGGCCGCGGGGCCCGAGAGAGAGCCGCCCGCCCGAAGGCCGCGGGGCCCGAGAGAGAGCCGCCCGCCCGAAGGCCGCGGGGCCCGAGAGAGAGCCGCCCGCCCGAAGGCCGCGGGGCCCGAGAGAGAGCCGCCCGCCCGAAGGCCGCGGGGCCCGAGAGAGAGCCGCCCGCCCGAAGGCCGCGGGGCCCGAGAGAGAGCCGCCCGCCCGAAGGCCGCGGGGCCCGAGAGAGAGCCGCCCGCCCGAAGGCCGCGGGGCCCGAGAGAGAGCCGCCCGCCCGAAGGCCGCGGGGCCCGAGAGAGAGCCGCCCGCCCGAAGGCCGCGGGGCCCGAGAGAGAGCCGCCCGCCCGAAGGCCGCGGGGCCCGAGAGAGAGCCGCCCGCCCGAAGGCCGCGGGGCCCGAGAGAGAGCCGCCCGCCCGAAGGCCGCGGGGCCCGAGAGAGAGCCGCCCGCCCGAAGGCCGCGGGGCCCGAGAGAGAGCCGCCCGCCCGAAGGCCGCGGGGCCCGAGAGAGAGCCGCCCGCCCGAAGGCCGCGGGGCCCGAGAGAGAGCCGCCCGCCCGAAGGCCGCGGGGCCCGAGAGAGAGCCGCCCGCCCGAAGGCCGCGGGGCCCGAGAGAGAGCCGCCCGCCCGAAGGCCGCGGGGCCCGAGAGAGAGCCGCCCGCCCGAAGGCCGCGGGGCCCGAGAGAGAGCCGCCCGCCCGAAGGCCGCGGGGCCCGAGAGAGAGCCGCCCGCCCGAAGGCCGCGGGGCCCGAGAGAGAGCCGCCCGCCCGAAGGCCGCGGGGCCCGAGAGAGAGCCGCCCTGCTCCAGGATAAAGAGAAGTTCACAGATCTCCACTTTCAGAAGACCTGACGGTAGTTAGTCTCATTTAATTTTCTTCTTATTTTTCTGTTGTATGTGTTTCTAGCATAGTTTTTGCACCTTACGTTTATTCCTGAAGTTATTTAGGATCACTAACCTGTAGGTTGTCCTACAATGCAAAAGCAGAGGCATGGTAAGGAGTGGTAGTTGTTAAACACAGGTAAGCAGTATCTGCTGCTGCTCCCCAAGTCCATTCATCTGGAGAAGGGCCCCAGAACACATCTGGGAGCGCGAATGTTACAGGCAGATACAAATGAGTCACTCTGCACCTTGTGCTCGTTAGTGCTGTTGGCAAACTGTGATTGCCATGAGGGAAAGAAGCTTCCAGGTCTTCACTAATGCAAGAAGAGAGAGCTCTAACTTTTTTGTCATTGCAGGAATAAGGCTTTAGGCAGAGTATGTGACAAGCAAGCAGTTTTGGTGGTGGCAGTCATGGTCAGACCTGTCTCCTTTGATACATCCTTCCAAGCAATTGCAGATTCCATTTCTTTAAAAGCTGCCAAAACAGTGGAGCTGTTGTTGAAAAAGGAGTCTGTATGCTTCCTTCTCAGGCAGGGAATATGAAATGATAGTGGAAGGCATTCTGATTAAAAAGCACTGTAAAAGAACGTCAATGACAAGCTGATTCACACAAGTGAAAAATCACCTATTAATTAAAAGGGATTCTATTGGCATTTCCTGGGATAACCTTAGACTGACAGTAGCTCAGGTAAATTACTCCATCCCACTGCACTGCTTTACACCAGTGGAGGGTGCAACCTAGAAATACATCCTCCAGTGGCCATATGGCAGGAGAGATGATGTGAAATAATTAGGAAAAACAATAATGATAAATGTAAGGAAGTTTCCTTCCTGGTGTTTGCATTCAGAAAAAATGCAGACAGAATGGAAAGGGCTGGGGGTGTGGCTCAGGCTTACTGCACTGAACAGTGCAGTGTTGCTATGAACTTGGAGCAAAGTTGGTTTATTTAAGACATTTGTCAACAACATAGGTAAAAAGGTCAGTTTGTGACTCTGTCCTGTATGTCAGTGACCACAGGCAAGAAATGCAATTATTGTGTGTTGTAGTTCCCCACATATGAAAGTGATAATTACAGAATCATAATTCCTTCTTTTGCTTAGTTCCCTCATTGGCATCAAGAGTGCTCTGTGTTAGGTGAACACAGGTAGTGGAATGAATTGTAAACATGGAGCCAACTGAGTCCTGGGCTGCAGCAAGAGCAGTGTGGGCAGCAGGGCAAGGGAGGGGATTCTGCCCCTTTACTCTGCTCTCCTCAGACCCCAGCTGCAGTCCTGGGTGCAGTTCTGGAGCCCCCAGCACAGGAAGGACATGGAAGTGTTGGAGTGGGTCCAGAGGAGGCCACAAAGGTGCTCAGAGGGCTGCAGCAGCTGTGCTGTGAGGACAGGCTGAGAGAGTTGGGGCTCTGCAGCCTGCAGAAGAGAAGGCTTCCAGGAGACCTTAGAGTAGCCTTCCAGTATCTGAAGGGGGCTCCAGGAAGGCTGGGGAGGGACTATTGACAAGGTCTTGGAATGCCAGGACAAGGGGTAATGGGTTTGAAGTGGCAGAGGGGAGATTTAGCCTGGATGCTAGGAGGAAGTTGTTTGGAGTGAGGGTGGTGAGACACTGGCACAGGTTGCCCAGGGAGGTTGTGGCTGCTCCCTCCCTGGAGGTGTTGAAGGCCAGGTTGGAGGAGGCCTTGAGTGAGCTGTGCTAGTGGGAGGTGTCCCTGCCTATGGCAGGGGGTTGGAGCTGGATGATCCTTGAGGTCCCTTCCAACCTTACCATTCTATGATTCTTAACTATGAACACTTAATATCTTTCCTTTCTGTTGTGATTTCTTAGCTTTGTGTATTTTCTTAGAAAAATTAGATTCTTGGGTTGTTTTGAGCAACTTTAAAAGTCTCCTTAGCAGAACACAAGCATGTCTGAAGTAATTCAGTCTGTGTATAACTGTATTTAACCTACATGCTGCAGTATTCTGTGTACTGCTTCCTACCAAAGTCTTAGATACTCCATAGTACTTCTGTTTATTGTCTCGTCTTCTTCCCAGAAGAGTAGCTGTTTGTAGATTGATTTTGTGAAAAAATTGTTCATTTTTAATTTTTAATATCCTAGACTTGCTTTTCTTTGTCATATATGGCAAATGTCAGTGCTATTAGCTTTTCCTTTGATTATTTTTTGTCTCTGTTTTTGTTGTGTGGGGGTTTGTTTGTGTGTGTGTTTTCCTGGGGATGCAGGGGCTTTGCTGTTGTTTAGGTTTTTTTATTGCTTTTGTTTGGGGGTTTTTTATTGCTGTTGCTGTTGTTTGGGTTTTCTCCTTGCTGCTGTTGCTGCTGTTTGGGGTTTTTTTATTGCTGCCCTTGCTGTTGTTTTCAGATACTGAAGGCATCCCTGCCCATGATGAGGAGGTTGGAGTAGATGATCTCTAAGGTCTCTTCCAACCTCAGTCAGTACCAATGAAGTCAGTAGGATGTGTTTATATTTGAAGCAGAAAATACTGCGTGGTAGTGAGGACACTCAGCTCCAAGGGAATTAACTCCACACTTTCAGCCGTGGAGAAATCTCCATCTTCAAAAAATTCTGGGAAAGAGGTGGATTACATTAGGAGACCACACTCATTCATTATCCTCTTAATGAGTACCAATCAGAAGCAGCAATCCATCTCTGTGTGTCTACTATTTTGAGGCTTACCTCTCCTGCCCCTCTTCCCTGTGCTTGGAGCTGATTGAACAGTGGTTTGTATTAATCCTTTTATCTCAGTCACTGTAAGAAGGGAGTGACAATGTTGAGTAACTACTGAAGGCAATCCTATTTGCCTTCTCAAGTTTTGTTCACTGAAATGGGATGAGTTTCAACAAGGCCAAATGCCAGGTCCTGCACTTGGGTCACAAGAACCCCAAGCAATGCTACAGACTTGGGGCAGTGTGGCTGGAGAGCTGCTGGCAGAAAGGGGGCTGGGGGGTGTCATAGACAGGAGCTGAATATGAGCCAGCAGGGTGCCCAGGTGACCAAAAAGGCCAATGGCATCCTGGCTGGCATTAAAAATGCTGTGGCCAGCAGGAGCAGGGAAGTGATTGTCCCCTTGGACTCGGCTTTGGTGAGGCCACACCTTGAGTGTTGGGTTCAGTTTTGGGCAACTCAGTACAAGAGAGATGTGGAGGTGCTGGAGCAGGTCCAGAGGAGGGCAGCAAAGCTGGGATAGGGCCTGGAGAACAAATCTTATGAGGAACAATTGAGGGATCTGAGGATGGTTAGTTTGAAAAGGAGGAGGCGGAGAGGAGACCTCATTGCTGTCTACAACTACCTGAAGTGATGTTATGGAGAGGCTGTTGCTGGTCTCTTCTTATAGGTAATTTGAGACAGGACAAGGGGGAGTGGCCTCAAGCTGAGGCTGGGGAGGTTTAGATTGGACAGTAGGAAAAGATTTTTCATGGAGAAAGTGGTCAGGCACTGGAATGAGCTGCCCAGGGAGGTGGTGGAGTCACCCACCCTGGATGTGCTTCAGGGTTGTTTGGATGTGGTACTCAGGGATATGGTTTAAGGTGAATCTTGTAGAGTAGGGTTCTACATTGGACTTGGTGATCTGGAGGGACTTTCCAACCTGAATGTTGTTGTGATTTTGTGAAAGGTGAAGAAAAGAGTGACCGAAGTCAATAAATATGCATTGGATGAGTGTACATCCCACACACAAGTTCAGTATGGATAGTTCTGTTACCCTGAATAAGGATGTGAAATATATTTGACCAATCTGTATTTGGCCTTTCAGATTTCACTTGTAAAATAGTTTGTTCCTCTTCTGAAAACTATATAGCCCAGAGCATGAAGGGGAAATGTGTGGGGGGGAAAAAAAACCTTGCCCATGGTTTCCTGTGTTTTCCTTATCCTTCTGCGTCAGAAGTATCTTTCAAGAGTGGAAATTCAGTGTACAGCTTTCTTCTTCAACAAATTAGCAAGTCCAGTCAGTTAAAGTAGCTGCCAGTTTGACGTCATATGGAACTATTCTTAGGATAAAATAACCTGTGCTTAGTGTACTGTGCTGCCAAAACCCATCCACATCACTGCAAATAACAGCACCTAATTCTAATGACTATTTCATTCTCACAGACAAGTGTTAGTTATTGCTCGAATTTGACTTTGATGGCTCAAAATAGAACAATACAGAGCTCTGGGGAAATGTTCTTGGGTTTAGGTGGCTAATAGAACACAGGAGCACAACTCCAAGGTGTATTGAAAGCAGAATCATTGGCATGAGCATTCAGCTTTTTTTGTATCTCAAGAAAAATTAAACCAAATCAGGTAATTGAGATGAGAGTAGATGATCTCAGGTCCTTTCCTACCTAAGCCATTCTGTGGAGATGAATCATAGAATGGTAAGGTTGAAAGGGACCTCAAGGATCATCCAGTTCCAACCCCCTGCCATAGACAGGGACACCTCCCACTAGCACAGCTCACTCAAGGCCTCCTCCAACCTGGCCTTCAACACCTCCAGGGAGGGAGCAGCCACAACCTCCCTGGGCAACCTGTGCCAGTGTCTCACCACCCTCACTGCAAACAACTTCCTCCTAACATCCACTTTCAATCTCCCCTCTGCCACTTCAAACCCATTGCCCCTTGTCCTGGCATTCCCAGACCTTGTCAATAGTCCCTCCCCAGCCTTCCTGGAGCCCCCTTCAGATCCTGGAAGGCTACTCTAAGGTCTCCTGGAAGCCTTCTCTTCTGCAGGCTGCAGAGCCCCAACTCTCTCAGCCTGTCCTCACAGCAGAGCTGCTGCAGCCCTCTCAGCATCTTTGTAGCCTCCTCTGGACCTGCTCCAACACTTCCATGTCCTTCCTGTGCTGAGGGCTCCAGAACTGCACACAGGACTGCAGGTGGGGTCTGAGGAGAGCAGAGCCAAGGAGCAGAATCCCCTCCTTTGCTCTACTGGCCACAATGTGGAGGTCACTGCTTCAAATAACTGACAACCTAAATGGAAATGGCAAAGAGGAGTTGGTAAATTAAGCCACAGCACAGAGAGTGCTTGAGCTGTCTTTCATGAGGTGTAGTGAGGGTTCAACTATCTTGCTTTCCCACTGCTGCATTTAGTATTCCTAATTACCTCATGGAAGCACACATGGGAACTGCCCTGCTTCTCTGAAGGGTCTATGAGAATCTGGTTATAAAGGGATTGGCTGATGCATCTTTGTGTTGCTTTCCATGTGATTCTTTTGCTTTGTCTGTTTCAGAGCAGAATGGGAAAGATTACAATCAGCACTGTGCTGCCACTCAATCAATGGGCACAGAGCACTGCTTGGGTTCAGTGTGTTGTTTGGGCTGCAGGCACTGCATTGCCATTAGTGGGAAGCAGTGGATGAGTAAAAAATGATTTACAGTTTTGTCTTTATTAAGATCTAGTGGGAGGTGTCCGTGCCTATGGCAGAGGGTTGGAACTAGATGATCTTTGAGGTCCCTTCCAACCTTACCCTTCTATGATTCTATGATCTAGGGTAAACAGATGCCCAAACTATGTCTACAAGCATCAGTGCTGATAGAAAATACTGTACTGTTTGGTAGTTATGAGAGGGAAAACACACATCATTCCTGTCAGCTTTGCTCAGAAGTTTCTCAGCTTCAGCATATTGAGGCCATCAACTCTCAGCTATTCAGTGACTAATACATCTGCACTACATACCTTAACAAGGCAAAAGGGAGATGATGTGGTATAGCTGGAGTGAGAATAGATGCAACAAAGAGCAGTAGCTCTGTACCACTTGTGGTAGTACAGCTTGAATGTCTCATAACAGATCATGTGAAGACCTGAGGGGTAGTTTCATTGGCTGTACAGTTACAGCAGTTTGTGTTTCTCTGAGATCCTTGTACCCAAATCACATCTCTAAGAAACTGAGACTGCTAATTCTCCCTTCTCCCATTCTTCCCACTACCTCATTCTCTCTGCTTCCTAAAACATTTCATTTTTCTCTCTTATTTCCAAAATCAAATAATCCAAATACTTCATTTTTTTTCCCCACATTGCTGTGCAAATATAAATTATTTATATATTAAAAAAAACTTAGAAACTCCTCAGGTGGCAATGTATTTATAATACCACTGGAGTTCACTGCATGTCATAGAATCAGTCAGGATCATAAGTGACCACAAGGATGATCTAGTTCCAACCCCCCCCTGCCATGGGCAGGGACACCCTACCCTAGATCAGGCTGCCCACAGCCTCAGCCAGCCTGGCCTTAAACACCTTCAGGGATGGGACCTCAACCACCTCCCTGGGCAGCCCATTCCAGGCTCTCACCACTCTCATGCGGAAGAACTTCCTCCTCACAGCCAGGCTGAATCTCTCCACCTCCAGCTTTGCTCCATTCCCCGCAGTCCTGTCACTCCCTGAGAGCCTAAAAAGTCGCTCCCCAGCTTTTTTGTAGCCCCCTTCAGATCCTGGAAGGGCACAAGAAGGTCCCCTGAGATCCTCCTCTTCTCCAGACTGAACAGTCCCAACTCTTTCAGTCTGTCCTCATAGCAGCGGTGCTCCAGCCCTCTGAGCATCCTCATGGTGCTTTAGCAGAAGAAAAGATAAAGAGGCAGGGAAAAGTCTAGAATTGCAAATCTGACCTTTTTAAAGCAGTTCTCCTACAAGAGAATATCACATATCTTCCTTAACTGATGTTAACTGGTATGTGATTGAAGCACTCATGTCTCTGGCAAGTGGCTTGAGTTGCTAATCACATGTATATGCAATTATTTATCTGTGGTATAACACCTGCACAATGCCAGATCAGAAGGTTAGTTACAATATTTGTGCTGTTCCCCCCACCAAGATCAATTGGTTTCTCTTGAATCTTTGAGGAGGCTCTCTGGTGTTGCAAAATGAGTTCTCTAATTCATATGATACCAAAAGGATAAAGGATAGTGGCAGTTTTATATGAATTTTGATGATAGCACTAATCTTATTGATTACTTGAGAGCTAGCAGGAAACTAGAGGGGCAGTAGCATAAATCTGATAAAGTAGCTTGTCTCTTCAGAGCAACAACAGCAAACAATAGGACAAAACTTACTTGTTTGCACTAGTTTTTATAGCTCTAGACTCACCTAAAGTATCTCCAAGTTTCAGTGGTGACTATATCTCCCTGTGACAGCAGACTTTTCCAGCTTGAAGGTCTCAGATGTGCTATTGACCTTTTCCCTAATATAACAAAGCTGTCTTTGAAATGCTGGGAATTACAAATATGATTAACAGCAGAGGCAGCACTATTAAACATAAGCATCCTCTAGATAAATTTAGCCTCTGCCTGCAGTCAAATGGGTCAAAAGCTTGGTTTTTTTTGAGGGAAGATGAAAAAAATCGTAGAATGGTAAGATCGGAAGGGACCTCAAGGATCATCTAGTTCCAACCCCCTGCGAAAGGCAGGGACGCCTCCCACTAGTACAGCTCACTCAAGGCCTCCTCCAACCTGGCCTTCAACGCCTCCCTGGGCAACCTGTGCCAGTGTCTCACCACCCTCACTGCAAACAACTTTCTCCTAACATCCACTTTCAATCTCCCCTCTGCCACTTCAAACCCATTGCCCCTTGTCCTGTCATTGCAAGATCTTGTTTTTTATATATGAATGTTATCTAAGGATGGAAGTGCAGGCCAGATCGTGCAAGGTTTGTGGTAAAGCATGGGTAGTGCAGTTCACCTGGGAACATTAGAACTGATTAGACCGAATTTGCCTCAAAGCTGCTTGATTTTGTAACTGATTAGACCGAATTTGCCTCAAAGCTGCTTGATTTTGTAACTGATTAGGCTGAATTTGCCTCAAAGCTGCTTGATTTTGTAACTCTTCCTGTCTTTGGATGACCCTTGGCTTTGCTGTCTTTCTTGGCCAAGTTCAGGTTTACTGAATGCTCACACCTGTGTCACTGCTCTGCACCTATAGTTCAGCAGCTTCATTACACTAACTGAAACTCAGGTCTTTGCTGGCTTGTTTGGCCACCATGCTCTGTGCCACTACATTTAACAAGGTTATCCCATATTGAATTAATGAGGTTATACAACTGAGACAAATTGAAAGCTTTTATTCAAGCTTTGAGATCTTTTGTTATGCCCTCACACTTAGAGAACAAGGCACCCTTCATCTTTTCTCTGTCTTATTCAAGGCACAAATATTGAATTTCAGACCTCTCTGTGGCTAGCCAAAGTCAATGGACTAGTGCCTTTAGTAGCACCATGGTTTTGATTCAAAAGTAGCCTGGCTGCAATGAATCTATTTTTTGTGGAAAAAGGAAATTAGAGAATGAAGATTAAAGAGTTGCTTTTAAACATCTGAAGTGTGAATAGCGCTTTGGTTTCTCCTGTAGTGGTGAGATTAATTTATAACTTCCTGGTGGAAAACTGCCATGAGAGAAACTCTTCTCTGCAAGTCCTTGCTTTTTTATTTCTTTTTATCCCAAAGGTACCACTGTCCTCTTTTTGTCCCATGACAGTTTGTCACAACTTTATTTCTGCTGTAGCTCCAGATTTTGATTCTGCCCAACATACTTTATTGTTATTAGCACATCAGCTGCTTAATTAGCTATCACTCTACCGTGGATTATACAAATAATTCTGTCAAATTTCATTTTGGTGATCCTGAATAGGGAAGGATTCTTACTGTGGAGATGGCAGAAATATATTGTGGTTTAAAAAAGATTAAAAAAAAAATAATAATTACAGTGCAGAGTTTCCAGATTGTGCTTCAAAAGAAAGAAACTATCTGGGTTTAAATGAAGAACAACATTGAGATAATCAGCTTTGAAATTCTTGTCCTTGAATTTGGAAAGTTGGGCATAGACATTTCTATAAAAGGGTCTAGAAAACAATAGACTTTCCAGTTAAGGGATAAGCTAATTTTAGTATTAAATGTCATAATAATAAATGACACATGCCTTTAGTTTCTCAATACATTTGTGACTTCTTTGAAAATAATCAGTAACATTAATCAGTAATACCTGTGAGATGTGACTAAGCTGTTTTCCCATTTTTCACCAAAAATTGCAGTGGAGGGGTAATTAATTAATGCCAGATTATATTTTCAAAAATTAATTTTGTTTATTAATATACAATATTCAGAACTCTCACCACCCCCATAATTAATTTAAGGACACTCAGTTCTTTGCATCGGTCATGGGAACTTTATGTAGGTTACAACAGGATCTAGAAATAACTATTACTAATATCTAACATGAATTGAACTCAGTTGCACTGGCAGAGAAGGTTGCTGCAGTCAGTGCACCGCTTGTGGTCAATACTCCGCTTGCCCACTAGGTGGCCTCAGGGAGCTCCTTCCTGCTGCTGGCAGAAGGCAATGGTGAGTTACAAGAGGCTTGAAGGAGTTACTCACTAAATATCTCCTGACTGTCAGGGCTGGCTACAGCTTCAGACAGTACCCAAATGCTTTCAGGGAATTCTGTTACTGTCTTGTCAGCTGCTGAGACTTCTGATTCTTCCCAGGCTGCTGGGGAAAGGAGGCAGACAAGCTCTGACCTGGTCCTGATCTCCTCTGGATGATTTGTGTATGTCCAGGGCTTCCTGTCTTGGCAGGAGGCTTTCAGGTGTGGGCAGAATACAATGCCATGTGCAGTCTCAGCACAGTGTCACACTGGCTGTGCACACTGATTGTGTGGAGGCATTTATAACCTGTTCCTGGTAAGCTCTTGGAAGGCATATTCCAGGCAGTTCAGGATATAAGGCAGCATGAATACGACAACAGAGAGCACGGATACAATGGCAGAGCACACCTTGTGCTCCCTGCTCATCTCCCTTTATCAATACAGCCCGAGACTAATGGGCCTTTGGACACAGAATAAGTCAGGATGGCACTTTGCCAAGCTTGACCATATTGGGTGAAGCCATAGGCTTGCTTTACCCTTCTTTGGGCAGAACACAGCCTTGCACATGGCAACCCTGTGCACCTTGTTTACCACAGTTGCTGGGCAGGCCACAGACCCCAGACTTAGTGGCTCCAGGCTCTTTGTCCCTTTTCCTGTGGTTGCTCTCCCCAAAACAGCAGGAGGGAGAGCAGAAAAAACATGGCTGGGCAAGCCAGGAGAGCTACAAGCCCAATTTGGCCTGCCTAGGCCCACCACGACAACCACGTAGAATGATTTTGTCTGTAGCACTCTCTAGTCTTTAGTTTATCTTTCTGTGCTTCAAAAAATAATAGCAATTACCTATAGTGCTTCAAAATTTGCCAGGAGATCATTAGTCACTTTTATCCACAAGGCAAATGCATCCGTGCCTCTATCAAGATGTGGGCACCAACTGACTACTATTTAAATACATGGTGCAAATTGTACTGACTCAGATGCATGGCAATTATAACCAGAAACAATTTAGTAATCTGGATTTTAAAGCTGGCAGAGAATAGTTGTCATTCTGATTTTGTACTTCATAATGCCATGTTCTGGAAGAGAGGGGTGAGTTTTGGAGAAAATCTTTCCTTTCATCATCTTCACAAAAAAAGAGAGCAATTAATTACTCCTGTTCTTTCCTGTCATTATCCTCAATTTGCATCTCTCAACTCTGATATGTCTGGTGGGCTTTTGTAGAGATTTTTACTTTTCAGACTCTTCTGAGTAAGATGCAAGATTATTTCTGGCTTGGACCAGAGCCATTCACCCTGAACTGGAGAACAGAAGTAGAAGGAAGGCTAAGATATTCAAGGGATTCAGTGGTAAAAATGCTTCCACTGGCTTCTGTCTTTTCCAATAAGCATTTGAAGTCCATGAGGTACTGCTAAGTTGAGGGAAAACTCCAAGCTTTATGCTTTAAACAATGAATTTCTGTTAAGTAGTTCCTATTCACTGAAATTCTTTTTAACAATTCTGAAAACAGTAGGAAAGTCAACAAAGAAAAAGCTTCTGCAAGATGCAATTATACTGTCTCTCTTTTCCCTCTTTTATTAAATGTGGAAGGCTTGAGCAACAATAATAAACATAAAATGTTAGTTCCTGTATAACCTTCCATTAGCATCATAAAAGAGAATTCTGAATGAAGATTAAAGGTTTAATTTCTTGGAAAAGGTTACATATTTACATTCTCTTTTCTTTAAGGACCCTTAAAAGAAGAAAAGCAAAAAGGAAAATGGCAGAGTTAAAGGAGAAATATTTGTTATAAAATATCTGTTTGCTTCTTGTGCCTGATACCTTTTTGTCTATCAGGCAGTGGAGTGGCCTGAAATGCAGCTACATAGTAGGAGAAACTGAAGCCAAACTTAATCCTTTAGCTCAGTACAGACCTTGGAAATGACATTGCTATTTTTCAACAAGGGCTTCATGCAGTGAGCAGTGTGCCCATATACCAACATTTCCATAACCCTGGG
>VWYK01116564.1:0-24016 GCA_013399775.1 Semnornis frantzii | reverse complement strand
TGGTTACTCTCCCCAAAACAGCAGGAGGGAGAGCAGAAAAACATGTCTGGGCAAACCAGGCAAGGTATAAGCCCAATTTGGCCTGCCTAGGCCTACCATGACAACTGGTAAAACGCAACTAAACAGGGGAGATTTCACTCATGAGGAGCCTGTTTCCCCTGTAACTCACTGTGAAGGTGATGGGAGAGCACAAAGATTATTAGACCCAAGTAGGGAACACAGCAGTGACACAGGCAGGTGGCTTTGATCAAGCAACACAGGAACCATTTCTTGGGAAATATCCCCTGTCCACCTTCTGCCAGGCAGAGAACCAGTGATGATCCTAATGCAAAAGCTAAGGTCAATGGAAATGGACCTGGAGCTGAGCTTAGGCAGAGCCAGGCAAGTCACTGCTCTAAAGGTAGCTGAGCAGGAATTTAGCATTACATTGGCACTGAGAGTTAAACAGAACAATCTGGATATGCAGTGCTCAAATTGTTTGAAGAGCAAAATTACTTTGTGTTTAACCATGGTGGAGGGGGTGTGACCACAGCATGCAAAGCAGGTTTGCTCAAACATTCTTACTAAGAAAAAATTGAATTTGAATGACTTGTCTATTGTGGTTCACTTTTTCCTGCTCATAATGGTATAAAATGCTTCCAAAGGTGTTGGGTTTTTTTAGGGGGGACACTTTTATAGCACTCCTGCACTGTAATGTAGTTGTAGCAGAGCCATTAAGTGCCTTGTCAGCATTCCTGTGTCCATACCTGCTATAATTTGTATGGAAATTTTTATGTGGTAATGGCTGGAGAAGGAGTGATAATGCAGAAAGAAAAGCAAATGTGACTTACATTTGCTCTTTGCTTGTGCAACAATTTATGAGCCAGTCAAGGGCTAAACTGCCATTCCACTATCCTTCAAAGATCTCCAACTGTTTATTCTCAGCAGAAGTTGTGACCAGGTCTCCACAATGTTATCATTCAACAGCAGATGCAGCTTTAAAACTATTTGCAGGGTTTATTCATCTATGCAGGAATGAAGTGAACCTGGAGCCAGTAACAAGGAATTTCCCAAGATTTCCTACCAATGGCTGCAGTTAGTTCTTCCCCTCTTTAGCAGCAGCTTATATGCTGAGTTTTGATATTGAGGCTCTTTCTGGTTATGAGGCAATGTCAAATGGCTTGTGAGATTTGAAATGGCTGGGCTAGTGGAAGGTGTCCCTGCCCAGGGCTGGAAGTAGATTCTAGGCTTCTATGATTCTGTGATCACTCATTCTCTCAATGGCCTATTAAATATTTACTAATTTATAATTAAACAAATTGGTCAAATGCTTCATCTTGTAACCCTGGATGATTTTACAGCATAATCAATCATGTTCTTTACTTACTTCTCACATAACTGACCAGTCACCAATCTATATTTAAATTTGCATTGAATTATACTGATGGATACTCTCCTTGGGGAGTTTTCACAGCCTTTTCCCAGTACTAATCCAAGTTCTGCTAATGTAGCTTCAGAAACATTCCTTAGCAAAGGAGCAAGCAAGGTTTATAGTAAGCTGTTATGACATCCTTCTTATTCTAGACCTCTAAATAGTAAGTGATAGAATGGGCTGGGTTGGAAGGGAACTCCAAAGGTCACCATAGTCCCACCCCAGGTCAGAGCAGAGGGTCCTCTGGCTCCAACCTGGCTTTACACCTTGACCTAAAAGTGTTTCTTCACTGAAGTCACTCCAAGGAAAAAGAAACCCAAGAAACCAGAATGTGCTGCCCAAAGGTTGTGTCAGCTGCTGTCTGAATCTCCTCAGCAGCTCAGCTGCTGCCTGCTTTCAAAGCAGAACACGAGCAGCAGAGGAGGGTATGGAGAGTGCAGAGGGATCATAGAATGGTTTGGGTTGGAAGGGACCTCCAAGATCATCTAGTTCCACCTTCACACACACCACAGGCAGGGACACCTCGCACTAGAACAGGCCTCATCCAACCTGCCCTTGAACACCTCCAGGGAGGGAGCATCCAAAAGGACCACTCGAGACAGCTCCCCAGCACAGAACCAGCCTGGGAGTTGTCTGTGGCAGGAAAGAAACTGGGCTGGACACAGAGCCCACAGAACCCTCCACTTTGACCTCAGCTGGTCACAAAACCTTCTGCCAAAAAGGCATTTGAGGGATCGGCTCCAACAGCAGGGGTAGGACAAGAGATTATTGGAGTGCTGCTTTTGCATGAAGTATTGAAGCAGCTTGGACTTTCCAGTTGCTTGGAAAATTGCCCTTCAGCTTTTCTCAGTTTTATGCTGATGACTTGTTTTCAGTTCCACATTTGCTGCCATCCTTGTCCTTGCAGGAGGTTAAATAAAACCAAGGAAATTTCACTCTCTCCTTCCACATATTCTAGAAAGCTTTTTTAATGGTACAAGTCTCGACAGAAGAAACCTCTCTCCCATACACTCAGTGCTGTCAGATATGTCTTAGCCATATTTTTACTCCTCTCTTGTACTTTTTAATTGCTTGTGATCCTTGTCATGCTCTACCTCTTGAGTTTGAGGATGACTTTGTACAATCAATGCCATACCAGTATGAGATGAGACCAGTCTACCATGACTTGCAAGAATTCCCTCTCACCAGATAGCTGTTGCTAGATTTATTATTCTGCTTCTCCACAAGGGGTGAAAAAAAAACCTAAAAAACAAACCAACAACAACAAACCCAAGAGTTGCAAGAAAGAAAGCTAATTATAGTTATAAACATTGATGTCTTTTCTGAGGATTTGTAGCTGTTGGAATGAAAGCCTGTGCCCTGCAAGAGCAAGTGTCCTGCTCAAACCTCAGTCCCTGAGAGCTACTAGCAGCTATTAAAATTATCCCCATAAAAGTACACCTTTTGAGTGCAATTTGTGTATAAATATAAGTGATCATGGAATTGATACTTTTCCAGATGGATCCATGCAATAGGAAAACTTTGTTTATCTCTTTCCTTGGGCTTCCTTCCCCAATTGTCTCTTGCTAAAGACACTTCCTTCATGGGTCTGAACATCTTGATGCTGTACTTAAAATCATAAGGTTGGAATGTTAAGCAATGCTCTGCTCTGCTGAGACCTCACCTGGAGGTCTGGAGCCCTCAGCATAGGGAGGACACAGAGCTGGTGGAGTGGGTCCAGAGGACTGCCATAAAGATGATCAGGGGCTTGGAGCAGCTCTGCTGCAAGGACAGGCTGAGAGAGCTGGAGGTGTTCAGCCTGGAGAAGAGGAGGCTTGGGGAGACTCAATAGCAACCTGCCAGTACCTGAAGGGGGCTACAAGACAGATGGAGAGAGACTGTTTGCAAAGGCCTGCAGTGACAGTGTGAGTGCCAATGGCTTCAAACTAGAGCAGATTTAGATTGGATGTAAGGAACAAATTCTGCACCATGAGGGTAGTGGAACACTGGAACAGGTTGCTCAAGGAGGTGGTTTGGGCTCTATCCTCAGATGTATCCAAAGTGAGGCCCAACAGGACTCTGGGAAACTGCTGTAGTTGAGGATGTCCCTGTTGACTGCAGAGGGGGTTGGACTCGATGACCCTTGGAGGTCCCTTCCAACCCAGACCCTTCTATGATTCTATGAACAGTTGCTGTAAAAATTCACTTGCTTCCTCCTGCACCTTTGGTGTTCCCTGCAGAAGAAAGAATGCAATTATTTCTTACCTCTCATGCCCTGAAATATTTCTGCATTTTAGGATTTGAAATGCTTTCCATCTCCTTTCTGTCTCTACCCAATATATTGCTGTTCAGTTCAATGGCTCCTTAAATTTGATTTGGTGACTCAAGTGATTGGTTCTGTCAGTTTTATTTATACATAGCTCCAACTGGATATTTCAAAGCAGCTCCAGGTGTGTTTCCTCTCTTGGTAGGATCTCTCCAGTGTTGCTGATGTTCTCTACAGAACTCTTTTAACCCAGGCTCTTATAGGGCTTGAGATATAAAATGGGTGCAGAGGATGAGGCAAACACCTTGTTCCCCTGCCTAGAAAACTATCTGTATAGCAACAGTGTGAGCCAAGACCAGGGAAGTGATTGTCACAATCACAGCTTGGACAAGACCTCTGAGATGGAGTCCAACCTATCACCTAACCCTTCTAATTAACTAAACCATGGCACTAAGTGCCTCATCCAGCCTCCTGTACTCAACACTGGCGAGGCTGCACCTGGAGCTTTGAGTTCAGCTTTGGCCTCCTTGCTCCAAGAAGGTCATTGAGGTGCTGAGGCATCTCCAGTGAAGTGTGACAAAACTGGTGAAGGGTCTGGAGAACAGGGCTGTTGAGGGAACTGGGGTTGTTCAGCCTGGAGAAGAGGAGGCTGAGGGGAGACCTTCTGGCTCTCTGCAACTCTCTGAGTACTGTGTTCAGTTTTGGGCTCCCCAGTTTATGAGGGACAGGGATCTGTTGGAGAGGGTCCAGCAGAGGGCTATAAGGATGATTAGGGGACTAGAGCACTGCCTGATGGGGAGAGGCTGAGGGACCTGGGGCTTTGTAGTCTGGAGAAGAGAAGACTGAGAGGGGATTTAATAAATGTCTATAAATATCTGAGGGTGAGGGGACAGGCTCTGCTCACTTGCTCCCTGGGATAGGACAAGGAGCAATGGGTGTAAGTTGAGGTTCCACCTTAACACAAGGGGAAAATCCTTTACTGTAAGGATCACAGAGCACTGGCACAGGCTCCTCAGAGAGGCTATGGAGTCTCCTCCTCTGGAGACTTTCAAGGCCTGCCTGGATGTGTTCCTGTGTGACCTTAGCTAGATTGTATGGCCCTGCTCTGGCAGGGATGGGGTGGACTTGATAATGTCTATGGGTCCTTTCCAACCCCTGACATCCTGTGACCCTCTGAAAGGAGGCTGGAGCCAGCTGGGTGTTGGTCTCTCCTTCCAGGTGACAGAACAAGAGGAAACGGCCTCAAGTTGCACCAGTTTATGTCGAACACAAAGAACAATTTCTTCCCCAAAAGGGTTGCCAAGCCCTGGAAGAGGCTGCACAGGGCAGTGCTGGAGTCCCTATCCCTGAAGGGATTTCAAAGCTGTGTAGATTAGGTGCTGAGACATGGTTTAGTGGTGAGCTGGCAGAGGGCTTAATGGATGGACTCAAAGATCTAAAAGGGCGGCTCCAGCCTCAAGGATTCTGTTTCTCTAAGCCCTCCTGCACGGTGTGTGTGTTGCCATCTCTCTGCTGGGGGGAGTGCTGTTACTTTGTGGCACAGTATTTGGAACCACCCTAAATGCTATGCTGGCAGCTGTGGTCTCCTCTGAGACAGGGTGTGCTTTAATGGTGGGCTTGGTGGAAAGATGTCTCCTCTGCAGCATTATGTAAGGGTGACCCAGAAATAGTTTCCATGGCAGTAGGATGTGCTCCATGCTCTTGATAGCAGGGCTCATGGGGGCCCCAGGAGGCTGCGAGGTTTAAACCGCGAACGCATCGGAGAGCGACTTTCAAATGACTCTCAAAACCTGTTGACATTTTGGGGTGCCTATCAATCCTTTGGCAGATGAGTCAGTGGTGTTCTCAGCCCTGGGCATGACAGATGTTTGCTCACAGGCAATTAGCAGCCGTGCTGACTTCTACTGTGGTCCCCAGAGCTGATCTCTGCTGCGCAGAGCTTGACAAGATGGAAAGCAGCACTGCTGCATGGGCTGGCTCCGTGCATCTGCAATGAACTTGGTTTCTAAGATCAGTTTGAAACCAAGAAAGATCCTCCCATGAGTGTTGCATATTCTTTAGTTCAAAATAATGTTTTTTAGTTAAACAGTCTGTTTAGCTTGAGTCATTTCACCCTCCACATATCTTTTTTTTCATTCTAATTTTTTGGCAGCCTTCAGAGGTAGAAAATTCCTCACCAAACACTGGAGCTCACCTCTAGTAGGCAACTTTGTCTCCACTTGTAGTTTGGGGGGGGGATCAATGAGAAATAATCAGCAAAACGGGGATCACCCAACAACAGAACCTTGCAGTACAGAAATCATCCCTGACTACAAACAGCACAAACACTCAGCTCTCACAACCTTTCTGCTTTGCAGTGAGGAACATAGGTGAAGCCACTTGAATACTGATAATTTTTCAATGTCATCCTGCTGTCCTTGTTTACTCCTTGACAAAGATAAGTTTTCTCATAGTTCTTGGAGGCAGAATCATAAATCAGTCAGCTGTAATTTGTGTTTTGCTCACAAAAGTCCTGCTCCTCCAGAACACCACAGGGAGCACAGTATCTCGGTGGGGTTCTGCAGCCTGTTCCGCTCTCTCCTAGGTAAAGCTGCCTGGCATGTGGAGATTGTGCTACTGATCACCTGAACTAAGGCTGTAGTGAAGAGAGGCCCTCAGTAGGAACAGTGGTTGTGGGCCTAATGAGTATGTTACTAATTAGGTGTGTTACTACATGTTGTGTTAAATGACATAACCCCAGAATCTCAGCTTGGCGGGGCTCAGAAGGGACCCAGTCCAACCTCCCTGCTAAAGCAGGGCACCCACAGCAGCCTGCCCAGAATCAAAATGTCCAGAGGCATTGGGAATCTCTCCAGAGAAGAAGACTCCACAACCTCTCTGGGCAGGCTGTTCCAGGGCTCCAGCACCTTCACACCAAAGAAGGTTCTCTTCTTGTTCTGGTGAAACCTCCTGGATTCCCCTTTGACCATTACTCCTTACCTTATCCTGTCACTGGGCACCACTGACAACAGCCTGGCCCCATCTTCTTGATACCCACCCTGTAGATTTTTTTTTTTTTTAAAAGCATTGCTGCAACTGAAGTGTTTGAGCCCGGCATGCTGAGCCCACTGAGTAAGCTGTGAGTTCTGGAAGTGATGGGAGCCAGCTCTAGGTTAGTTAGCACAGACTGTCTTCTGGTAGGTCCAGCCCAGTACATCTTTCAGCCTTCTTACACACCAAAGGGTTTACCAGCAGGTTGGGGAAGGTTCTCCTCCCCCTCTGCTTTGCCCAAGTGGAGCTATATCTGGAGTACTGGGTCTGGTTCTGGGCTCTCCAGTTCAAGAGAGACAGGGAACTATTGGAGAGAGGCCAGCAGAGGCTCCAAAACTGCTGAGGGGCCTGGAGCATCTCTGTGAGGAGGAAAAGCTGAGAGCCCTGGGGCTGTTGAGCCTGGAGAAGAGCAGCCCCAGAATCTGATCAATACTCAGCCCCAGGGATGAAGTTGAGAGGATGGAGCCAGCCTGATTTCAGATTTGCTAAGGATGATCTCTTCTGAGAACCTGAGTCTCTCATTCCATGTGCGGTGTTCAATACTTTCATCCTGAAGGACAGATATTGACTAGAAAAAAAGTGAGGGGGACACAGTGAATTTCTGATGTTTTGTCATGCTGAGGCAACTGCCAGCAAAGTGCCTCTCTTGATGTCCCCAACTTGTCCACAGCTATTGAATAGATTGGCCTGCAGCAGTGAGTGGCTGCCTGTGGGCAGCATGTGGACACCCCACTGAGGGATAGAGAGTTTCAGCTGGCTTGGGGTAAGGACGGAGATGCAGTGTGAGGTGTGTGTATCTAATGTGAGGTGTCCATGCCCATGGCAGGGGGTTTGGAACTAGATGATCCTTGAGGTCCCTTCTATGATTCTAAGTTCCACCTCGACATCAGGAAAAACCTCTTTGGTGTGAGGGTGCTGGAGCCCTGGAGCAGGCTGCCCAGAGAGGTTGTGGAATCTCCTTCTCTGAAGACTTTCAAGATCCACCAGGACATGTTCCTGTATTACCAGCCCTAGGTGATCCTCCTCTTGCAATGGTGTTGGACTTAATGATCTCTGGAGGTCCCTTCCAATATGATCCTATGGCTTTATGATCCTATGTATGTGCTGGATGAGCAGTTGCAGAGTGTGTTACTGTGAGGACCGCTGCAGTTCTCCACTGGAGCAGTTTGTTATGCAGTCAACAATGTGGGTAATGACAGCTCCTATGCTGCTGTTTGAAGTATGGTGAAGCCATTAATGAGACTTCATTGGGTATTTCAGTTTGCTGTTCATTTGGGAACAAATCCAACAGCCAAAATGGAAAAAAAAAAAAAAAAACAACCCAAATAACCAAGAAACAGGTAGCTGAAATCTGCAGTAATCGACTAACTTAAGGACTTGGGTCTTTAAGAAAACCTGGAGGCTTGTGTTTGCTTCCTAGGATTATTGCACAGCCTCTCTTGAACATGGTCCACACAGCACATCGAGCTGTAGAACCCCACCTGCTTTTGAGGCAGAGAGAGAAGCATCTCAGTTGCATTGATTGAAAACCACAGATTTATTACAGCTTCCCATGAAATATTTAGCAGCCTCAGCAGCACTGCTGGCAGGCTCAGTATAAAACATGAACAAATCAATGCTAAGGGCACCAGAGAAGGTCTTTCATAATAGAGTGCTGTGCTTTGCCATGGGTTTCCAGCAAGAACCTGAGGACTGTTTCTTGATCCATTCTAAAGAGCAGATTCTTCTTGGTGGAAATGCAGCAAGTCTGACTTGCTCCATATTAATTACTTTTGGGAGTGAAAATAATTGGCCTTTGTTATTAAAAGGTTAATCAGCATAGGCTGTTGTGTCAAAAATTATTCTGACAGAGGCATTTCTTAGAGAAATAAATATCTCATAGTACCTGAACTGGCCAGATAGGATTTTGCTGCTTCTGATGTTTGTTAAATTGACAGAAGTTTCCCTTTAACTCATTTGCCTCCTCTTCAACAGTTTTCAGTGCCATTGTCTGTTTTCCAGTTACAGATCACTGCTGCTCAGATAAGCTGTGCAGTACTCAGACTGAATTGCTTCTACTCCTTGTTGGCATTAGGGCATCAGCTTGTTTAATAGTTTAGATTTCTAGAAACATCTCAGAAAGGGAAGTGTTAACTCAGTGGTGAAGTTACTAAAAGCATACAATCATCATGGCAGTCTCAAGGTCTGTAGAAGGGTATCTAATGCAAAATCCCATGGGTATGTATAGAGTGGATACAGTAAATAAGAGAGTTGCTTCAGTTGGAAAAGCCCTTTAAGATCATCCAGTCCAACTATTCTCTAACTCAGCCAAGGCTGGAGCTAAACCATGGCCCTCAGCACCACAGCTCTGCCTCTTGGAAACACCTCTAAGGATGGGGATTCGACCACCTCCCCAGGCAGCCTGTGCCAGTATTTGAGACCCCTTTCAGTGAAGCAGCTTCTAATGTCCAACCTGAACCTTCCCTTGTGAAACTTGAGGCCAATTCCTTCTGTCCTACCACTTGTTAATAAGGACCAGAGACCAACCCCCACCTGGCTCCTACCTCCTTTCAGGGAGTTGTGGAGAGTGCAATGTTCTCCTTTCAGCATCCTTCTCCTCAGGCTAAACAACCTCACTTCCCTCACAAGACCTTTCTCCACACTCTCCACCAGGCTTTGCTGCCCTGCACGTGGTGGTTGCTAACGTGACAGCAGCACCTGCTGCAAAGTGACTTTTTTCACCTTTCCTTTCCCTGAGAGGCAGGGAATGGGCTTTGTACCTTCTCCAAGCATTTAAATGTAACTTCTACTGTCAGTTTGACATTAAAAGACAGAAAAGACAGCTGCAGATTTCTAAGGCACCTCTATAATTGCAAAGAGAAAATTCAGCAGACCAGTAACAGGTCTAACTTTGGAGTTAAATAAAGTAACTGAATCAGGAATACAGACACACACAAACACAGCTTATACAGGAGCCCTTAAGCACTCCTGGCTCACACCCATCTGTATCCTCATAACACCGTTCGTCGCCTCTTTATTCACCAGTGGTAACACAGGCACCTTTTGCTTCTGAATCCGTGTGTCAAAAGAGCTACAAACTGCACCCAAGCAGCACCCACCAGAGCTGTAAAAAGGTCAGGTCAGTGTATTTGGAATGCTTGTTATTTGGTTACCCAAGAGTCAGAGGGCCATCATGCCAGGATGGTCAGGCTTCAGTCAGAGGCGCTGCTAGGGAATCTTCAGGTCGTGTGAATGTTGTGATGGTGGTTGAGGAACCACTGCCCCTCCCAGAAGCACCAAACCTTTGATTCCGTGGTTGACTTGTCCAACACAGCAGAGCCCAGTAATGGATCAAGTCCTGTTCCCTCTGGAGCAGCCCCTGCATGACTGAGGACCATTGCTCAGCCGGTGGTGCAGTTGTAGCTGGCACTACTGCTCAGCAGGAGATGAGCAGTGGGTTGGATAAGGACTGGTGGCTTTGGGCCTTCTCCAGAGGCTGGCTTTGTAAGAGTTCACAGGCTGTCAGCTCCTGGTGGAGAGTATCTAGGACTTCGAAGAGGTGGGCTTTTCCTTTTGAAAGAAAATTGCAACTGTTATGATCTGGACAAAGACAGAAGGTTGCAGTTTACCAAAAGTACCACAAGCTCTCTTCACAAGGGCCATGCCAAGTCATTACCATCAAATATCTAAACGTGGAGACCAAATGATGAGTTCCTACCCCCACAAAAATGGGAGTGGAACTGGGTTCAAGGACTGTTTTCTGGGCCTCTTGCTATATGCACTGCTCCACTGAGTTCTGATACACTCAAGTGAACAAAGACTATTCCATCTCACAACAAAGAGCTGCCAATCCAACCACCCACTCAGTCTTCTCAAAGAGAAAGGAGATGCCTGATTACAAAGACTTAGGAAAGCTGCTTAAGTCATATCAAGAGCACAGCCAGGAATTCAGAAGCAGAGAAGATGGTTCATGGCACTGGTGATGCAGAAGGGACAGAGAGCTGCATAAGGTCGCCTCACGTGTTAGGGTGGTTTTGGGAAGCTGTGCTGCACTTAGAGGGAGGTTGGTTCAGCAGTGCCACTGAAGGCAGGCTTCATGTGCAGGGAAGCACTGGCACCTTCTGGATGCTTCTGTGCTGTGGAAACTAACAGTCTCTCGTTCTCACCAGGAGAACATCTGACCTATGATGGATTCTCTCCACGTTGGTCTTCTGGGATCAACAGAGGTCTTTCCCTTTTCTTCCTCTGCAGCCTGACTGGAGCAGCACAGCTTAGCTCTGGGCTGCCTGTGGCCTGGATTGCTGGACACAGCTAACAACAAGGCTATACAGCTGCAGAACCTAGAAGGGTTTGTGCATTATGCTCCTTAACTCACTGCTAATAATATTCTCCAAAATTAAACCCTCAGGCCACATCCAGTCTTTTAGAATCTTTTTACTACTGTCTGCCTATTCAAAGCCTTTCCAAGCCATTTTCTTAGGCTGGAACAGGATGTTCATTTCTTGAAGGTAAGTACAAACGCTCTGCTAATAGGAACAAAGTAATGAAACCTAAACCTCCAGGCTGTGAGCCCTGTATGGGTCCTGTAAAGGCAGCTCTGGCACATCAGACCATTGTCAGGGGAAAGGAGTTGGCAGGTTTAATTTTCATGGGAGGAACACAGAAAGCTATTACTAGAGGAGTGAGCAGGTTTGAGCTGGTTTCTTTACAGAAAGACTCTCTTTTGTGTGTCTTAGTTGGGCTGCAGTAGAGGAACACAACAGCAAACCTGGTAAACAGGTGCATTATGTACTTAGCTGCATTTTCCACTTTCTCATATCACTGAAGCCCTACAGTCATCAGTGGGATACTGAATTGTTCCCCTAAGGCCAAATTCTAATTTAAAATTGGCTAAGCAAAGAAGCCCTGGGTGTGCTCCTGATGTGTCTCAGACTAGGGAGCATCACTTCCTATAGGTAATCTTACATCATACATCATTCTCCCTAGGCAGCCCCCCAGCATCTGACCTTTTTTTATTCCCCTAGTCATCTGCTCATTATCTAGTGGCTTGCCCCAAAGGCCACACTTTTGCTGCCTCTTCGTCTTTGCAGGTGATTTATTTTCTTACCAGGTTTGGGGTCACTGCAGGATTCCAAAGTGCTCAGCAAGATTTTCCCCAAGGCTCGCTTAGAGACGTTCTTTAAAAAACAAAATAATGTTACAGCACAGAGAGGTCCTTCACCTCTTTAAAGGCATGCAACAGGATCCATGAGCAAGTTAAAACTAAACCCATGGGAAGCTGCATCCTGATAACACAAGGTTTGACAGTGGCTTTGTTTTCAAGCACTTTGTCTGAGATACTGCTCAACTAACAGCAGCTTGTGGAGGGACGTGATTCTTTAATGTGGCTTTAGAAAAAGGAATAATCATGGAATCATAGAATGGTTGAGGTTGGAAGGCACCTTAAAGATCATCCAATTCCAACACCCTGCCACAGGCAGGGACACCTCCCACTAGAACAGGTTGCTCAAGGCTTCATCCAACCTGGCCTTGAACACCTCCAGGGAGGGAGCAGCCACAGCCTCCCTGGGCAACCTGTGCCAGTGTCTCACCACCCTCACTGGAAAGAACTTCCTCCTAACATCCAGTTTCAATCTCCCCTCTGCCGGCTTAAACCCCTTACCCCTCTACAAGACCATGTAAATAGTCCCTCCCATAGGCCCCCTTCAGGTACTGGAAAGCTACTACAAGGTGATAATGATTATTCAGTGGAAAATACAGAATTTTCCAGAGGTGGTTCCTGAAGAAACCTAGGTGGCAGAGAGTGTAAGCAGGGCACACACCACAAAAGCTTGGGCAGCCCTCTGCCTGTGTTGAAAGGTGATCAGGCAGACTTTGTGGTGTGGTCTCAGAGAGGCTGCTCAGCCCCAGCTGTTGTAGGAATCATTTGGAAGCACTTTAAATACAGAGTAATTAGGAGAGCTTGTGTGTGTTGTGCCTGCTGTTGGTTTTACCCTCAGACGTAAGGAACGTTAGCCACAGCGAGAGGACTGGAAAAGCTACTTAGGGTCAGAAAGGTCTTTTTCTGTTAGAAACCTCCTGGGACCTTACACAACGTGTCTGGAAAAACAAACTTCCTTCATTTGCATCCAGACACTAATGCCTGCTTGCTGGGAGATGGTCTTGCAATCAGTTTAATTAGCACTTGGAGCACCCAGATCTGCAGGGACAGCTTGTTCTCGTTAAAGCTTTGAGAAGTGAAAACAGACAGAAGATGTTCTGTCAGGAGGAGGATGTACCTCCCACCAGCCCAGGCAGAGCTGGCCCTGCTGACTGGTCATCTGCCTTCTGCTTGTCTGCCCCAGTGGGGACTGGGGCATAGTGGGAAGCAGTGTGCTGAGATTACCCTGACCTCAGCCACACAGCACCAGGTTTCAGCAGGCCCAGTGGGATGTGCATTTGATTTGGACAGTCACTGCTTTGTGGTAGCTTCTGTTGCAAATGAGATGCTTGGGATATTGAAAACATGAAGGTGAACATGCTGGGGAAGTGACACCTGAACCCACAGCTGCTGAGGAATAAGCTTGCTTTTGACCAAAATATATTCCAGCAGGGATTTGGGGGATGCTTGCTGCTCCACTGGGAGTGCTGTACATGCTCTTGCTTGTTGGCAGCTGTACCAGTGCTGTGGGAGCTGGCAGCACATGGTGGCATGGTTCCAGCAAGGACTGACATTAACTGCTATTATCCCTGCAACACGGCACAGTGTGTGATGAATTGTCTCCTCAGCAGAAATGATTTGCAGTGATACAACTGACCAGTGAATTGCATCCTGAAGTCTTGGCACAGAAGAGCAAACTATGCCTGATGCCAGTCATGGCCTGTACTAGACGAACCCTTTGCTGGTTTACTGATGCCTGTGTCAGGCTTGCAACATGAAAGCAGAATTTCCATGTCAAGTGCTAAAATAAGATACCAAATGATGAGATACTCCACTTGTTCCCTACAGTCATCAGCAGAACATGAGCATACTTCTAACAAAGTGATCATCTCAGGAGGCATTCTCATCTCTCACACATCAGGCAAGGCTTTGCTGGAAACCGAAGAGAACCTTCAGTCATTAGCAAAGAAATTAGTTCCCAGCAGTCCAGTGCAGCCCCTAAAGTACTCTGTGTCCTACAGATTATCCACTTTGCCCATCTTTTGGCCAGCCCTTACCATTAGCATTGCCCAGCAGGAGATATAATCTGATTTGTTTGTTTTTTTTTTTTTCTTAAGGACTGAACTGCCACACTGGGCATGTACCTCTGAGATGTTATTGCTTCAGCTTTTATAAATCCATAGTTGGATTATCAATTGGGAAAGAAACTTCTTACCAAAAATAGCTCTCTGGTAAATTAGGAAGGGAGTTTTTTCCCTTGACTGTGTTGCATTAGGATGCAGATAAACAAAAAGTTCTTCTAGAAAGAAAAAAATTATCTTCTAGAATCTTTGTTATTAAAAGCATTTTTGTTTTCCTTGTTTCCTTTACATTTTTGTTTGGAGGATAAAGAGAGCTTGGAGCACTAGGCCCCAGGATATCACTAGGATACTTTTAGAGAGTCAGTCCTAGGGTTTTCTGCAATCACTGGGCAGTTTGCAGGGCAAACACACGTCCAAATGTGTCCTGGAGCAAAGGACTTTGTACTTAGTAGATCTAAACATCCTTTTTAATGTGGAAAGGACATTACCCAAATCAGCTTTAAGGCTCTGGGCTGCTTGCTTTTATTTTTTTTACCATACCAAGTCTCGAAGCTGTTGAAGAAGCTGTAAAACATCCATGAGCTTCTCTTCCACCAGCGACAGCCTAACTCTCTCAGTCTCCAACATCTGCAGCTCCATCTTCAACAGTTCGCTCTCCTCCACCTTCTGCTGTAGCTCTCCTAGCAAAGGGCCTTTCATCTGGACAATGACACAGGAAATTAAAAGTACTGCAGCTTTTCACTTTCTCCCCCAACAGCTGCAGCTCACTCCAGGAGATTCTTTTGGAACAAGGTACATTTCTCTAAGGTGCCACGGGCAGTGGAGACCCAACAGCTGCTAGGAAATGCATGCGTTGCTCTTGTGTGTAATGGCAGCTCATTCGACGCTGGCTGCCAGCACATCAGTCAGAAGTTCTAAATCCTAGCATGTCTTCTAACCTTCTGCATCCCTGTCATCTTCTGTGAAGCAGAACTGATGTGCATGTCCTCACCAATGTCATCACATCTTTGGCTTGCAACTCCTACGTATCAATCACAGACAGCTTTGGTTGGAAAGGACCTTTCAAGATCATCGAATGCAGCCCCACTGCAGTCAGCAGGGACATCTGCAACTAGGCCAGGATGCTCAGGGTCACATCCAATCATCTGTACATTAAGTGAAACAAGAAGGTAATTAGCTAATTTAAGTATTTTCATCATCATCATAGAATGGTTTGGGTTGGGAGGGACCTTAGAGATCACCTAGTTCCTATCCTTGCTGTGGGCAGGGTCACCAAACCTGGCCTTGAACACTTCCAGGGAGGGAGCAGCCACAAGCCTCTCTGGGCAACCTGTTCTAGTGTCTCACTACCCTCAGTGGAAAGAATTTCTCCCTATTCTCCAGTCTAAAACTCCCCTCTTCCAGCTCAAAGCCATTGCCCCTGTCCTGTCACTACGAGCCCTGGAGCATCTCTGTGTGAAGAAAAGGCTGAGAGCCCTGGGGCTGTTGAGCCTGGAGAAGAGCAGCCCCAGAAGGGATCTGATCAATGCTCAGCCCCAGGGATGGAGCCAGCCTGATTTCAGATTTGCTAAGGATGATCTCTTCTGAGAACCTGAGTCTCTCATTCCATGTGTGGTGTTCAATACTTTGATCCTGAAGGACAGATATTGACTAGAAAGAAGTCAAGGGGACACAGTGAATTTCTGCTGTTTCATCATGCTGAGGCAACTGCCAGCAAAGTGCC
The DNA here is from genome assembly GCA_013399775.1 of Semnornis frantzii. Lineage (NCBI taxonomy): Eukaryota > Metazoa > Chordata > Aves > Piciformes > Ramphastidae > Semnornis > Semnornis frantzii. Next base: position 8,407 of record VWYK01116564.1, on the reverse strand, counting down.
TCTCTTGGTGTCCCCAGTACTGATCTGATCAATGCTCAGCAAGAGCTGAAGGGTAGGGGCCAAGAAGATGGAGCCAGCTCTCTTCAGTGTGTCTGGCAACAGGCACAAAATGGAAGCCAGGAGGCTCCACCTGAACGTGGTCTTTTCCAACCACAACGATTCCATTACTCCCTGCAGCGCTTGCACTGCAATATGAAGCACACTTTCACTTCTCATTCACAAGGACAGCAGAGCTTCAAGAGTGCACAGAAGAATGACAGTAGTGATGGTTTTCATCACAAGGGGGCTGAGGCAGACTAGGAATGGTGGTAACTAAGGAGAATTTCTGGCAGCAAAAATCTGTGAAATCACAAGGCAAAAATAATTTGCTGATTTCCAAGCACAACCCCGAGGTGAGAGTGGATGATCAGGCAGCAGAATTAAAAGCTCACAAAACCAAATCCTCTGAAACTGTTCCTTCCTAACCAGTGTGTGGGAGTCCTTGCCCTGTGATACCATCAGCATGGATACCTTTAAAGAAAGAAAAATTAGTGGTAAAGTTAACTCTGATACTGGCCATTAAATGCAATGCTCTAGTGTGCTGGTTTGAGCTAATTGGAATATTTTAATAGAGGAAAATTATACTACAGGCTGTGAAGGAAAACAATGGTGATGTCTACTTCACTCATAGGCTTGCTGTGATGTTTAGGAATAAGGAATCTAAAACAAAGAAGAGAAGAGAGTCTCTCGAGCTGGCAGTCTGGGTCACGAGGCACTTGGGTCTCGGGCTCTCCAGCAGCTTTGGCTTCTCCTTTGTGCTGAATAACTTCACTAACTGCTTTTCTTCTAATCCTCGCCCCCAGCTGATTCTCCAAAACCTTGGGCTAAGGTGTAGGGGTGGGGAGAAGGTGGAAGGGTGGTTGGGAGCCCCTCCTGGGGTCTCTGATTTCTGGGAGGGGAGTTGTGTTTCTGTATTACCTTTACCCTGTATATTTCTGTAAATATTCCTGTATATACTGTATATATTTGCTTGTATATTGTGCTGAGCTGTAAATAGAGCTTCATCTCTTAACTTCCAGCCAGCTGAGATCTAGTCTGGGTCATTTTACAAGTGTGGGGGGGCAGGGAACTCCCAAACCGTCACATCTAGCCAGCATCCAGCTGGAGATGTCTGTCCCTGCTGCTTTGGGAAGCAGCTGAGTAACAGCAAGAGCTAAATCCTCAATGCTTTTCTCTAAGCAACTTCTGCTTGCCATCAGGTGCCTGCTATTAGGATGCACCTTCCATGTGCCCCCGTATGGCAGGTCATAAACTAATTGTCTTTTTAATTAAGCTGGCAAGCTTAATTATGGAAGCTGTTCTAGAAACTAATTGGCATTTCTTTGCAACACTACCACTTAGCAGCTTGTCACTTTATTTTTAGAAGTCGCTCATGGTTTCTCCATTATCTCTAGGTCCTGACACTTTCTAGGTGTGACAGTTCCCAGAACTTTTTTATCCCCTGGTCTGAAAAATCTTAGGCTGAAGCAATTATTAATTGGTGTTTGGGAGCGTGGCTCTTGCTACAAAACTGCTAACTTTGGTATTTTTTAGCTTTGGGGTTGTCTAATTTTTAGCATTGAGCAGCTCCAACTAGAAGCACATAGAGACATGGATAAGGTAGTTTTGTCAGGTCATCAGAGTTGCTGCTGGGTTATTTGTTAAGCAAATATATTTGTAGAATCATACAATTGTTGTGGTTGGAAAAGCCTTTTAAGATCATCCACCCCAAGCATTCTCTAACTCTGCTAAGGCTGGGGCTAGCCCATGGCCCTCAGCACCAAAGCTCTCTGAAACACCTCCAGGGATGGGGATTCAACCACCTCCCTGGGGAGCCTGTTCCAGGCTTCGAGAACCCTTTCAGGGAAGAAATTTCTTCTAATGTCCAACCTAAACCTGTCCTGATGAAACCTGAGGTCACCTCCTCTCATCCTATTGCTAGGGAGAAGAGACTAACTCCCACCTGGCTCCCACTTGGCTCAGGGAGTTGTAAGGAGCACAATTAGCTTTCCACAATTGGTTAAAATCTGCTTTGTGTTAATTACATGAACAGTCACCTTTTTGGAAAGGAATGGCTTCTTTGTCTCTTTTGTGGCATTCACAAAATGCCTACAGCTGCAGAGAAGATAGAAATGGTGGCTAAATGAAAGTGAGAGGGCTTAAGAACAGATTTCTAGCAGGCTCAGGATGATTCATCCTGCTGATTTAAATTCATGGTGCAGCGAGCTGGCACTGTCTGCTTCACCTCCCTGCTTGTCATTAAATCAAGAGCAACAGATGTCACTTCTGTCCTGGAATTCTGTATTAATCTATTGATAATGGTGCTCTGCAGAACAAGGTGCACAGAACTAATATCCATCAGCAGAGATTAGGAAGGCAATATGATACTGCAGAAGAAGATGAGCACCTCTGAATGGAGGGGGGGGGGAAGAAAACTGGCACTCAGCACTGCTGAGGCTACACCTTGAGTACTGGCTCCAGTCTGGGTACTGCAGTGTAAGAAAGATACTGAGGTGTTGGAGGGTGTCCAGAGAAGGGCAGTAAAGCTGGCGAGGGGTTTGGAGAGCAGGGCTGGTGAGAGGAGGCTGAGGGAGCTGGGATTGCTTAGTCTGAAGAGGAGACCTCACTGCTCTCTACAGCTACTTGAAAGGAGCTTGTAGTCAGGCTACTGTTGGTCTCTGCTCCCAAGCTGCTAATGACAGGACAAGAGGAAATGGCCTAAAAATCTGTCAGAAGAGGTTTAGGTTGGATATTAGGAAAAAATTCTGTCCTGACAGAGTGGTCAGGCAGNTGCAGGTGGAGTCTTGGCAGAGCAGAGTAGAGGGGCAGGATCCCCTCCCTTGTTCCACCTACAGTTACCCTATGGTCAATGTGTGGCACTTTGCTCTGCACTGTTATCACCCCAAACCTAGCACCTGTGAATACCTTCAATCATTTAATAGAGGATAGGGTGTGAAGAGCCTGTGTCTGGTATGCAGCTCATCCTCCAAACAGAGTTTTGGGTGGGAACCACACTAGCAGTGTGGGTGCTACAGCAAAGCAGGAGATGTTTGAGCTGGCAAACTAACAGCACAGTGAGAAACACCAGCAACAGAGCATAGAATGGTCAGAATAAAATACAAGAGCACATTATATACATGCAGCTACTCAAAGGTACATGCCTAACTCCTGCATGCTCTGCTTGGCACCTCTTACCTCTTCCATATTTGTTTCCAGTTTTTTCACCTCGTGCCCTTTAAGCTCAAGCTGCTGGGTTAGCTGTGTGATTCTCTCTGTAAGCTCTGCAGGGGCTCTTTTGTGGCCATCAGGACTGGTGGTCTCCAAGTAGGACATTAGCTTCTTCCACAGTTTTTCATCACATCTACGTATACATCAAAAAGAAAAGGAAAGCAGTTAGTGAAAGCTCAGGGTGAAGGTCTGTGTTTGTACAAGCCAGTTTACCTGCAAAGCTCCTGACAGTACAGATCACAAACTAGTGTCCTGATCAGGCTTAGGTGGGAATATCTATCATGGTTTTCTCCCAGAAGCTGGGCTGGATGGCCAAAGGGGTGGTTGATTTTGCCATACACTGTCACTGCTTCTTGCTGAAGCCATGGTGCCTTCAGGTCTGTTTTCCAGGGGGCAGGACTAGGTCCAGTCTTGTTCAGCATCTTCATCAAGCTTGCTGATGATAGCAAACTGCCACCTGTCAGGCTATGCTGCCATTCAGTGAGACCTGGCCACACCAGAGTTGGGTGAAGTGGAACCTCATGAAGGTCAACCAGGGCAACTGTAGGGTCCAGCACCTGGGAAGGAACAACCTCCTGCACCAGTACAGGTCAGGGGGTTGACTTGCAGAGAGGACCTGAGAGTGCTGGTGGATGAGTTCACTGTGAGCCAACAATGTGCTCTTGTGGCCAAGAGGCCTAATGGTCTCCTGGTGCGCATTAAGAAAAGTGTATCCAGTCAAGGGAGGTTCTCCTCCCCCTCTACTCTGCCCTAGGGAGGCCACAGTTGCTTCCATGTCTGGGCTCCTCAGATCAAGAGAGGCAGGGAACTAGTGGGAAGAGTCCAGCAGAGGCTACGAGGATGCTGAGGGGCCTGGAGCATCTCTGTGAGGAAGGAAGGCTGAGAGCCCTGGGGTCATTGAGCATGGACAATTGCAGCCCCAAAGGGGATTTGATCAATGTGTAGCAAGAGCTAACAGGTGAGGGGCAAGAGGATGGGGCCAGGCTCAACCAGCAACAAGACAAAGGGCAATGGGCACAAACTGGAACCCAGGAGGTTCCATCTGAACAGGAGGAGAAACTTGTTTGGTGTGAGGGTGCTGGAGCCCTGGAGCAGGCTGCCCAGAGAGGTTGTGGAGTCTCCTTCTCTGCAGAGATTCCAAATGCCCCTGACTATTGTTAGCCTGGGCAAGCTGCTGTGGGTGCCCCAGCCACAGCAGAGGTCTCTTCCAACCCCACCATGCTGGGATTCTGTACAACTCTGTGTGATCTCTGCAAAGGGCTCACATCACATTAACCTCTGAAACCTACCCACTGCCACAGCAAGGGAGCTTGGCCAGGATCTTCTTCATTTGGTCCATCTGGGGTGGCTGATCTCCTCCCCACTTCTCCTCCTCTTCATCAGAGGCAGCCTGGCCCTCCACCGAGCGAAACAGCTGATCCTCTGCTGGAGAAACCAACCCCTTAGTGACAACACAACCACTTTCACCTGCTGCCCCACAGCAACTCAGTCAAACTCCTGGGGCTGAGACAGAAGGAGATCTTAGAAACTCAGCAAAGCAGCATGCAGGAGCCTACAGCAGCCATGGAAAGGCTTCAAAGCTGAGGTAGGGCAGCGTCAGCAAAGTTCATTAGCAAGGTAGAATTCTCAAGTATCAAGTGATAGGACAAGAGGAAGAGGCTTCACTTGTGCCAGGGGAGGTTTAGTTTGCAGAGTAGGAAAAATTTCTTTGCTGCTAAGAGTGGTCAGGGATTGAAACAGGTTCCCCAGGGAGTTGGTGGAGTCTCCATCCCTGGAGGTGTTTGAGAAACCTGTGGCCACGGCACCTGGGGATGTGGTTTAGTGGCCGTGGTGGTGTGTCAAGAGTTGGACTCAGTGATCTTAGAGGACTTTTTCAACCACAAGAGCTCTGTGATTCTTTGCCAACACTTCAGCACTCTCTTTCTGGTAGCTTGATAACTCTTTCACTTTGACTCTAAGTAACTCTAATGTAAGGGTCAGGGTGAAGGACCAGGGGAGCAATTGCTGTTCACATAGATGCACACTTCTCAAGAGGAAGGAGAAGACACTGTGCTGTCTGAGGTTGTTTTGCAGAGTCATTCTACCAGCTGAGCAGATATTCAGTGCAGGAATGTGAGATGAATGTTGTCTATTTCATTCCTTTACTAGGTTTGGGAGGGATTTTATTATATAAATGTAACACCAGACCCACAGCTATCTCATGGCTATTTATATTTTTATTTACCTAAACATGGCAAATAAATTATAAATTAACCTTCTCCATCCATGGACTATTTCAAGACCTTTTGACCTGTGGCTTATAAACTCCTTTTTATCCCAGAAAGATATTTACTTGGACTTTTTAACTCCTTTTTGTCACAAGAAGGTATTTACTGGGTTGTTTAAACTCTTTTTGATCACAAAAATGTTATTTACTGGGGTTAAAAAATTTCTTTTTATCACAAGGAAAAAAAAGTTATGTACTGTATTTTTTTTTTTAACTCCTGTTGGGCACAAAATGACAACTACTGGGACTTTTTAACTCCTTTTGATTACAGTAAGATATTTACTGGGACTTTGAGGATTATTATGATGCTTGTAACTCACTGGGAGTCTTTTGAACCTTTGAAAGCGCTGATCACAGCTTTATTGTGAGTATTCATTTTGAGCTGCCATCAGGGTAAGCCCATGTCAACGTGATTTGGAACTATTTACCATAATAGCTGTCAGTTGATTAAGCAGGTTTAATGAATTCTAGCAGAGTGATCAAGAAAAATGCTGTTAGGTCTTGAAATATGGAACTGCACTTGACTTCAGGTGGCATCACAAACCTTACACAGATTTAGCCCCTTCAGCCCAGAGAAGGGGCTGCAGGGGATGAGTCACTCAGCAGAGACTCTCAGGAAACTGCTTCTGCCTGATTGCAAGGACATAAGCACTGCAGCTGGAGCTGAAATACCATTTTCCATTGTCTCTGTTAGGACTTCTGTGTGGTCCCAGCCTTGTGCCAGCAGCAAGATCCCCTTCAGAGGGCAGCCGCGTCCCACCGCTGCAGCAGCCTCTCACTATCCATCTGCAGCACGCTTAGCCCTTGCTCGGGTCTATTTTCAGCCACAAAGGACAAAAAGCCTGTGGTTTTGGTCTTGGTTTGGTTCTGGTTAACCCTCAACATGTTTGTTACAGCAATTTGCATTCCAGCAGCATTCCATGTGCCTCGTTTATAGGTTATCGCGTTCAATAATTGATTGCCCGAGCAGGAACAAAGCTCAGTTGCATGCAGCGTTGCTCTTTAATGATGAGAGAATGAATGTCTGCATTTTTATGGCAACCTTTACACTGTACAAACTAATTTATTAGCAGCACTTTCTCCCCGTGAGGCTCTGCATGGCCGAATCACAAAGACTTTCTATTTCCAATTGGTGATGCATTAGCAGTGAATTTTTTTTTTTCCCCTACCATCATTTATTTTCTTGCCATAGGAGTTCAAAGGGGTAATGATCAGAGTTTATGGCTGTTGGGGCACCTGTGAGAACTGCTCACCCAACCTGATGGATTCCTTGATGAGCTTCACACTGGTATGGTTAATGCAGGAAAGTAATTGCAGCCTCTGGCATAGCAGACTCAGATTAGGGGTTTGAAAGTGAAGGGAAAGGCATGTGAATCTCAAGTGGTCTTCAGAAGGTATCCAAGACACTTGTAATGCTTTTATTAAGTCTCTCTCCTCCCCTCCATGGGAAGTCCTCTGCTTTGGTTGAATGTGTGTGCAAAAAGTGTGGTTTGTATCTCCGTTATAGGTTAGTCTCTTTTCAGTTATGTCCTGTGATAGGACAAGGGGCAATGGATACAAACAACGTGAGGAAAAACTTTCCTGCGAGGGTGCTGGAGCCCTGGAGCAGGCTGCCCAGAGAGGTTGTGGAGTCTCTTTCTCTGGAGACTTTCAAAACCCACCTGGATGTGTTCCTGTGTGACCTGTGCTTGGTGATGCTGCTCTGGCAGGGGACTTGGGCTCAGTGATCTCTGCAAGTCCCTCCCAACCCCTCACTATTCTATGATTAGCAGGGCTGGAAGCCAGAAGGAAAAGCAAAACTTCTTATGCATCTCTTTTAAAGTAAAACCAGTATTTTATTTAAATGCTCCTGGTAAGCTAATATTCAAACCAGAGAGTTCTGTTGGTAGAATCAGAGGGCATTTCTGGTGATATTTGGGCATTAATTTGGAAACTAACTAATGGAGGAGGAGGCCTCCAAGAAAGCTGGGAAGGGCCTTTTTGCAAGTGCTTGTAGTGACAGGACAAGGGGCAATGGCTTTGAGCTGGGAGAGGGGAGATTGAGACTGGAGATTAGGAAGAAATTCTTGACAGTGAAGGTGGTGAGACACTGGGACAGGTTGCCCAGGGAGGCTGTGGAGGCCCCCTCCCTGGAGCTGTTCAAGGCCAGGTTGGATGAGGTTTTGAACAACCTGGGCTAGTGGGAGGAGTAGAGCTCTGCCCATGGCAGAGAGCTTGGAATTAGACAAGCTTTAAGGTCTCTTCCAACCCAAACCATTTTATGATTCTATGACCACCTCAATTCCATTGGTGGAAGGGCTTCTCCACGCTAAGAAATTAATATTCATGAAAGTATGTATCTAAAACCCCCACATGATTTAGTATCTACATTTATTGATGTAGTATATTTAAGTTTGTCTTAAATATTCACACAACGTTTTATGTGGACAACTTTCTGAGTCATTTTTCTTTTCTGCCTGACTAATTCTTTTTTTCTTCGGAACACTTTTTCAGCATTCTAAATCCGTAAGCTCACAGTGTATCTGTTTGATACCATTCTAGTGGAACAACTGTCATGTGGCTGAGAGAGTTGGGGCTGTTTAGCTTGGAGAACAGGAGGCTGAGAGGGGAGATCTCAATGTTTACAAATATTTAGGGGGCGGGTGTCAGGAAGGTGGGGCCAGACTCCTTTCAGTGGTCCCCAGTGACAGGACAAGAGGTAATGGGCATAGACTTGAACATAAGAAGTTCCATCTAAACATGAGGAGGAGCTGCTTTACTGTGAGAGTGGCAGAGCCCTGGAGTAGGCTAGAGAGGTGGGGGAGTTGCTGTCTCTCAACATGGACAAGGCCCCTTCCTGCGTGACCTGCTTTAGGTCATCCTGTTCTGGCTGAGGGGGTTGGACTCAATGATCTT
>VWYK01116560.1:0-15069 GCA_013399775.1 Semnornis frantzii | reverse complement strand
TTGTGGCTTCCCCCCACGGTGGGGGAGCCCCGCTCCGAGCTGCCGCTTCCTGCGCCACTGCCGCCGGCTGTTCCCCGCGGCAGCAATCGGGAAACCCACCCCTGAGCCCCGGGTCACTGGGTACAGGGCAGGCGTGGGGGAGACCCGGGGGTTACTGTGCTGTCAGCAGCGGCCGTGAGGGGAAAAGAAACCTGTCATCGATTTGCACGGTAGAAATGGGGAGGGAAACCGGCCAACTGAGTTCGGCAGTGTGTTGTTTTCTTCTGAGAAATGTGGATGCCAGCTTGTGTGTGCTGCTGCTCAGCACCTGCCCCTTTCCCTCTCTGTACTAGCTGTTGTTTTTCGCTGGGAATCGCTTACTTCAGTCATCACAATTTTTCTTCGGAGTCGGTGTGACAGCAGAGCTGGAGCCAGAGATCGCTTAGCAGTGCTCGGTTGCCTTGCCCAGCTGACGAGCGGCTGGCCATCTCTAGCATCCTGAAACGAGCGTTCTGGAAGGCTAATTTTTTCACAGACAACTGGAGCAGATTGTTCTTCCTGGAGAGCTGGTTCTCAGCACACGTGTTCTCTCAGGAAAACAGAATTATTTAAGTGACAGAGGTAGCATTACGATCTTGTATGCAACTTGATGTGTACTAAAGACTAAATTAATTTCCCTTAGGCGGGAGTTAATCTGTTGTTATCCTCCTCTGTTACATGAAAACAAACCTTCCAGAAGATAAATTCCAAGGTGAAGGCCAAGTTGTTTATTTCAGAAGTAACTTGCATTAGAAGTTAAAGTGGTATGGGGCAGTGCTTGTTTTGAATAGTGTGTCTGCTGGATGTGCCTCAGGTCTTGGACAATGCCAGTAGGCTTGGTGTGTTCAGATACTGGGCTTTCCATCCTGTGCTTAATGGAGACCTGTGTGAGTATTTGCCCCTCTCTCAAGATATTGCCCATGCAAAATGTCAATATCCACCAGTCTGAATGAGGACTAATAAAAGATTGCCTGAGATTTTTTTTCCATTCTCATTTATTTACTGCTTTGTTGGATTTTTTTGATTTTTTTTTTTTCTCTACTATTCACGGTGGGAAATAGGAGTAATTCCATGCTAGGTGAAACAGAGGAAATACTGGTAGCGTAGTAGCTGCTGGGTAGCTCATTTTGCTGTGGAGTAGGGCTGTAATTCCATTTGAGAACAGGCTGTGTTGCTTACTGACTTTTTTCACTCACTGAGTTAACAAAAGTTAACATGCAGAACTTCGAATGTCCTGAGCATGTGGACATAGTCTTTTAAATGTCAGAGGGAGTTACAGCACTCTCCAGTATCTGCATGAATTCCACTTTCCTGAAAGCAATAGGTAGGTATCATAAATAGCGAATTACCTGTCAAAGAACAGTTGGTTGTTACATAGAAGCATTCAGCTCTGCTACAGTTACAGTTGCTTTCCAGGGTTGCATTCTCCCTAGTGAGCTGTGTGAGTTGCATGATTGCTGTTTGACATCCGTAGACCTGCTCAACTGCCTGGCAGTTCCTGCTGGTTGCACAATCCTGTGTGTGCTTTGGAAGCTTCCCTTCATGCCAGAGGAGCCTGTGGGCTGTAGAGCATCCCTGCTTGTCATTCCTGGCTGTAAATGGCTGTGGGGCTGAAATGTGATCAGGTCACCTAAGTGTGCTTCCAAACAAGGCAAAATCAATATCCCAATCTTCTTGACCCAAGGCTGTAAATACAGGGGATTGATCAGGATGATGATGGACTTGTGGTCTACTTGGGAGACTGAGAGAAGAATGTCTGTGGGCTTTGCCAGGTGCAGTATGCACCTGTTGATGCACACAGTGCTGAACATGCCAGAAATGGGCCGGTCTGCAAAGTGGTTTTTGTTGAATCTGTTTTGCAGATGACCACCATTACAGATGATTATTTTTTTTCATCAATTGGTGGAGAAAAATACTTTTTATTTTAAGGAGAAGGTGTGCATGCATGGCAAACAGTCGTCAGTAAAAAAAGGCAAGTTCTATGTGATCTCCACATTCACCAGGGAATTAAACCAGTTGACTCATGCCTATGCACCAGTTACATCCCATGTATACATTTCGTAGTAGGGGACTATAAATAGGGGAGATGATGGAGGAGATCTTGCAATTAGCGCAAAGCCAGATGAATAATTCTTTTGAAGGTCTGGAATATCAATGATCCAATTGAAAATGTGTCAGCTGAGATGAGTCATGTGTTAGCCTCATTCAGTGACTAAGAAATGGAACAGCCATCAATGTCCAAGCTGAGTCACAGCTTCTACATATTTCCTGAAATGATTGCTGATTGATAATGATGGAGCAGTTGAAATGGCTGTATTTGTGTTATAATTGGCAGTCTGCAGAATGCATATTGTTGGGAAGATGAGGCAAGGAGCTGAAACCACAGCAGTATTTCAGATAGGGGGTGTGAAAAAGGAATGGTGTCCTGTAATTACCTCCCTTTTCTCTTTTACAGTTCTTGCACCACCACACATGTGCGTCATGAGGAGTAAGGCAGAAGTGACCCTTCTGACTCTGTGAGATAACAGCAAACTGTTAGCAAATAAAAGACATCCTAAGTATAGCAGAGTAGTGGAGAGTGTATCAGTTTTGTTCTTAAAAGCAGCCTTCTTCACAAACTGTGTTTCTGGATAAAAAGTGTGAGATCAGATCATTTTAATGATTTTTTTTTAATGTTTTTTTTTTTTTTAAAAAGATTGGCTAGGGGTAAGAGGAAAAGATTCATGTCATCTCTGACGTTAGTGGCTGCCACCACGTATGTTGTGAAGTTTTTGGTTATGTGATGGGTTTTAGGGATGGCTTTGGGTTTTTTTTCCCCAAATGATGACTACCTTGGAGGCACTTTGCTACTTGGCGTTTGTCTTTCGTTATCAGCATTACAATGGCAATGTAGGAGCTGGTTTTTAGCCACTGGCTAAGACGTGGCCTTTCCAAAACCCTTTCAAAGCTCCCAATTTAATTGTGCCGAACCCCTCCTAACCTTCCATGTGGTTAATGTTCTGAGCTTTGTGTGTGAGCATGTTGTGGAGATTTTGTATTTGTTTTTCTCTTGAGTTTCTCAAGCTAGACTGTTAGAGTCATGCTTTTCAAAAACTAATCTCTAATCTTGCTTGTTACAGAGCTAAAAGTGATGGGTTCAGGTTGCTTTTAAACCCTCCATCACATTTACAACTATATATATTTAGTGGAATTTCTTTCCCCTCCCCACCCTGTGACCTACATCTCATGAATGCTGTCTTGTCTTCTTGCTTATGCTGTGCGTCTACCCTATCTTTTTGTTTGTTGGGTCTGCTTAATCTGTTTGTATCTTGATTAGCATCTTGACTAAAGCTGCAGATAAATACTTGTGTGCATCAGTAATTTTCTGTGTACGAGCAGTTGCTGGTAGTGTATGCATGAGTAGGACTGGCTGTGTGCATAGTTTCATGGAGCTGGGGGAGTTAGTGTGCAGCAGTTTTGGCTTGCAATAAATACAGGGCTATGTTTTGGAACAATGGATTAATACTGAAGCACATTTTAGCTAGTTGAGAGGTTTAGAAGTTTTAACTATGCCTGGCATTTGTGCCAGTAATCAGTAAATGCACATAGTAGATAAAAGGTACCATTTTTGGTTAGTGGGTTTTTCTTCTTGGTTTTGGCTTTTCTTTTCATGGCTGCCTAGAAAACCACAAACTTTAACGCAATAAAATTGCATAGCATATAAAAGGCAAAGTAAAGATGCCTCAAGAATTTTACCAAACTGAATCTACAGGGGAAGACCTGTACTTTATCTGAGCAGCAACCCAGAGGGCTCCCAAGACCTAAATAAGCTTTGCAAAACTGTACAAAAGTGATCTGGGAGGAACAGTTTTAAAACAACAGCCTATCTGATACTTAATAAGGTCAGGAGTTTGGACTTCTGCCTGGGATGAACACAAGATTCATTCCTGGAGTCATATCAGAGGTTAAAACAATTCCATCAGGTTGCTCTTGGCTCAGAACATCTCTAATGTGTGAGCTTTGGGGTTTTCTTCTGCAATTGAACTGGGTTTTACTTGCCAGTTGGTAATGCATTTGTAGAAGGCTTGATGTTACAATTGAATTTGTAACTCCCCTTTGTGAGTTTCCACATGTGATTCCTAAACAGTCTTGGAAGCTCTGGGGCTAATGACAGATGTGCTTGTCTTGCATGTGTGCTCTTCTGCCCCGGGCTTGTACAGCACAGTGTAAAGTCAGTCTGCTCCACACATGAAGAATGTGAATGTCTGCTGGGTCCCTCTTATGCTGTGGAGACCAGCTTTTTAATGCTGCCCTCAAGCTTTCTGGCTTTCTCATCACTCAGGTCAAGTTTTTCCTCTGGTCTGTGGTAATAGTCTTGATTTTATTTTCTTATAAATTCTTGTCCTGTGTTTTACAGTGGTTTGAACTTTATTGATTTGATGGTGCGACAGGGGAATATCGACAACCCTCCTAAGACGCCACTTGTTCCTGGGTTTGAATGCTCTGGAATTGTAGAAGCTCTTGGAGATAGCGTGAAAGGATTTGAGGTAATATTCTCTTTATTTTCAGAGCAAGACTAAATAATCTCCAGTTCACTGAGTATATTGTCCCTAAGCCCTTGTGGTCCACCAGAGACAGCACCCTGTTAAAATTGAAAGGGTTATTTTTCCTTGCCGTTTCTCAAGCATGAGAATGACCTCTTGAATTGGTTTCTAAAGCCACCACTGTCATCTCCTTCAGAGCTTTCTTGAAAAGTCACTTGTACTGTGTGTATACATACCCTGATAGCTAAACAGGAACTGGAAGGCATGACTGATGCCTTCTAAGAAAGTAAAAGAAATTGAGGTAACTTATGAAGTTCCCTTACCTGGTCACGTTTGCTATCATCATTACTCTGTTCCTCGATGCCAATGTACCCCTGACTCTAGTTCCAACTTCTGCTCTTGACTAAATGAGACCCCCATCTACAGTAAGCATTGCTTCATGGAACTGTGCATTCATGAGGTGTGGATAAAATTGGGACCCTGGTTCTGGGTATGTGACTGATTGATCGCTGAGGAAGAAAATGTATTTCACCTCACAGAACAGCAATAGACAACAAACAGCTAATATGTATAAAATAAAGCTTTCATAACTAATATAATAAGGCTTTCATAGTAAAGTTTTCATAATCAGTTATAGACTTTCCAGTATCTCATTATAGATATAGAGGCTCTGCAGCCTGGAGAAGAGAAGGCTTTGAAGAGACCTTATAGTAGCCTTCCAATATCTGTAGTGGGCCTACAGGAAGGCTGGGGAGGGACTATTTACAAGGTCTTGTAATGATAGGACAAGGGGCAATGGGTTTTAACTTGCAGAGGGGATGGATGGATGGATGTTAGGAGGAAGTTGTTTGCAGTGAGGGTGGTGAGACACTGGCACAGGTTGCCCAGGGAGGTTGTGGCTGCTCCCTCCCTGGAGGTGTTCAAGGCCAGGTTGGAGGAGGCCTTGAGTGAGCTGTACTAGTGGGAGGTGTCCCTGCCTATGGCAAGGGGTTGGAACTAGATGATCCTTGAGGTCCCTTCCAACCTTACCATTCTATGATTCCATGATGTAAACAGCATTCTGTCCTACCTTCTAATCCATTATTGATGTTAAACATCTGTAATCCTTCCAGTCTTGAGTAGCTAGAAAAAAATGGAAATAAAGCCTGAGTTAATGCACATCAATCCTTAGTTATTTGCTGAGTAAATTTTGTCATCAAGCAATTGTACTTTCTGAATCTTTGTTGTGTCTTTATCTTAAGAAGGCTACTACTTAAATCATTTTTATTTAAAGGTGAAGTTTTTGCTCTTCTAACAGAGCTGTAAGATTTCTTAGTTGAGTGAAGATAAAGGACATTTTAGCTTATAGTAGAGTCTCAATGATGAGCTCTTCAGAGGACATTTCTCTACCTTGAAACAAATCCAAATCTCCCAATGTTTTTTGTGACAGATGATAACTGAACAGTAACTTTGCCACTTCAGTTCTGCACCATTATCTCTGGTTTGTAGCTACACTCCACATGAAAGAACATCCTGTGAAAGGAGTGTAGGGAGTCTCTGCTCCAGATCAGCATTCTCAGTTTAAAAGTTCTTGCTATTTTTAAAGGGCATCATGAGGCTGCAGCAGATGGTGCTTGTTTGAATAACATTGCACCTGGCTGGCCATACTGGGCCTCTTTTAAACTTGTGTCTTTGTTCTGACTATAGCAAGTCTTTGTGCTCTGGTGTAATCCCCTGAAACTGAAACAAGCCCTGGGATTTTGGTTTTTTGCACATAATCTGCATAACCATAGTAGTGTTTGAGTGATGAAGAGGGGTTGACAGAATAGCTGCTGCTGCACAAGCATGGACCCATCAACAGGAGAATGTACCATGAGGAAGATGCAAGAGCATTCTGCCATTTTCGTTATGGATTCCTCGCACACAAGAGGAGCCCTTCAGATGCTTGTTGTCTCTTGACACATGTTCTTACCACTGTTCACAGGAATGGCAAAGGTTGCACCCTACATCTTCTGGCCTTCTTTCCCTTTATAGGTCTCTTCCAGTTTAAGGCATGTTAAAGTTGTAGGCGTTTCCTGGCCTGGAAATTTGTGTCTTACTGGCCCTTCCCCTCTGAGGTGATGCCAGAATGTATTGTCTTTGCTTGCTGGGGTTGCATTACCACCTGACTAGTGACAGCATCAAAAGGCAGTGCATTTTGACAGCTATGGGTGAGAATGTGTTTTACATTGAAAGAAAGATTTTGCCATTGAATAATGAAGCAGTGCCTATTTCTTCTCCCATTACAAGAAAAAGCTGATTCCTTCTGAGCTTAAATGTATGGATCCTGCTCTCTAGTTGTAGGGATAATCCTCAGGAGCTAAGGCCTAAGCTCTGTGTAGTCTCTGTGGTAAAATATGGTATTTATTACTGCTAAGAATTTCCTTGGGAATATCCAAGAGGGACTTCTCTGCATTCTTTTGGGGAATGATTTGTGTTTCTTCACAGGCATATAAAGACACACTAACCTCTTCACTGATAAATCCAAACAGACTTGAGATGATTCTCTAACAGCAAAAGGGAACCACAGAGTGGTTACCAGTGAGGCAGTGCTAATTTGGATGTGTTTTTCAAAAGGAGGAAGCATTTTGATGATATTGAAATGACAGTTTTGTTTCAGCATTCTTAGTCTAAGAGACAAGCCCTTCAGAACTGTCACCAGCACCTTAGCTTTCAGCAAACCTGCAATATCCCAAAGCCAATGTGATGACAGGTACTTGGGAAACTAAAATGTGCTTGTGCTATAAACATTTGCCTGGAGGTAAAAGTGTTGTGCTTTACTCAGTTGCTGTAGGATACAGTTTAAATAGTCCCAAGAACCTGTAGTATTTCTAAAACATCTATGGGTGGTAGTAGAATGTAAGGCAGGTAAGCAAAGAGATTTTAAGGGGACAGCTGCTGGTGGTTTTGGTTGAAACATAAACTGCTGGAGTTGGATGCCATTTCTGCCTTACTAATATTTTGGCTCCACTGAAGATCTCCTTTGGTGGTTAAGGGATGCTGTTTGTGTTGGTTGTATTACAGAAAGGCAAAGAGGTCTAAGACAAGGTAAAAGATGCATGGGGGCTGCTTCTGACAAGCCATTAGCAAGACTTTAAGAGCTGTGGTTGTGAATGTTTCAATCTACACTGCCTGAGTGTTTGCTCACTGCTGCTCTCCTTAGGAGGCCCAGCAGACCAATTTCTGCTTCTAGGCAGTGTTGCTTTCCAAGTGTGGTTGTACCTGTGCAGGAGCCTCAGAGCTCCAGTTGCCTTGTCTTTACTCTTGCCCATCTGTGGGGAGTCACTGTCTCCCTTTTAAAAAACCTGAAGCTGCAATGAAGGCCATTATACAAATGTATCCATTCAACCCACCTGGTGCTCTGAAAGGTTCCTAGAAGCAATTGAGTGTATCAAACATTAACAATAAAATCTTCATTTCCATGTATGAAATACCCTTTTGCTACATATTTTCCAAATAAATTGAGTGGAGAAATGTTATATTAAAAAAAAAAAAAAAATTAAATGCTGTCAAATTCAGTACCTCACTGCCTTAGAATCCAGAGGTATATAATTTTTTTATATTGAAGGGGACTTATTTAAAGTTGCAGGATCAAATTCTGCTCTGACACATGGCTGTAGAAATGGCAATCATGGAAAAGCGTTGGCAGAGTCAGTTATTAAGATAATAAAAATAGAGAGTGGATACAGATGGTGTTATCTTCTGAGTGCTTTCCAAACCCTTTCACGTGCCCCATTTACCAGAGTACAAGGCCTCCCCTTCTCAGTCCAGAGAGGAAAAATAGCTTAAAGTTAATAATGGAGACAGAAAGCAAAGTGAAAATTTTCTTAGGTATAGTTTTGTGGTTTATGTCATCAATATATTTTTTTTTTTTCCCTGTGAACAAATTTTCTGGTTATTAATAAGAATGCTTTTTTTTTTGTTTACAGACTCATTTGTTATTTAGGAGTGCTACTAGCAAAAGGTGATCCATGTTAATGGTGATGGAAGACTGCTCCATCACGGAAGCAGTGTACCAAAAAGAAGAGATGGCTTTTACTTTGGATATTTGTGTTACATTCAACTTTTAAAAATAAATACAATTATGAAATGGTAAAAGCCCAAAGCTAAACAGCTTAACTGCTGTTTTGCCAGAGATGTGGAGCATCATTGTCTTCACAGTCAGTTTCCCACAGCTCGAACAGGAGAGTTGCAGTCTTACAAGTTTCTGCCTACTTTCAGTTGTAGCCATATCCTGAACATTGCTCTCTTCCTTGTTTGCAGATTGGAGACAGAGTCATGGCTTTTGTAAACTACAATGCATGGGCTGAAGTAGTCTGCACCCCAGTAGAATTCGTCTACAAGATCCCAGATGACATGAGTTTTTCTGAAGCTGCTGCCTTTCCCATGAACTTTGTAACTGCCTACATGATGCTTTTTGAAGTTGCTAACCTAAGAGAAGGCATGTCTGTGTTGGTTCACTCGGCAGGAGGTGGGGTGGTAAGTTGGATCTTCTCTTGCTTTCCTGTCAGCGAGTAAATGAAGCAGTCTGATGCATCTCAATTTCTGAAATAAGTCAGACTCTGCAGTTTGGTTTGGTATCAGACTTCACTATGTGAAGGATTTTGATAGGAGGAACTGCATCTGTTTTCCCATCAAAAGGCTGAATGGTAGTCAGGAATTTTTGGTGAAATGACAATAATCTCTACCCAAAACTCCCTCCAAAATCCTTTAATTGGTTGTCAAACATTAAGGAGCAAGAGTTGTCCCAAGCATTGCATTCCTGAGCTTAAACACCTTGTACTGCAGTTAGGTAGCAGAAGGCTGTCATGAAAAGAATAAATAAATAAACTCCCTGCACAAGGTGCTTGTAAGTGATCATAATTCTCCATGCAGCAAATGGCCCTCTTGAAATGCTCCTGTAGATACTGAGTGTGGATGTGTGTGATGCTTTTTTTTGTTGTTACAGAGGGATTGAAAGCACTGGAAAACATTATCATGCCAACCCTGAGGAAAAGATAGAAAAGCTGAATTAGAGTCAGTGGTGGCTGCTGCCTGTCATAGTTTTGATCATTAGTAATGAAGCTTTATGTTGTGAGAGCAAAACAACAGCAGAATGAATTCTGTGGAATACCAGGCCACAGCATGAAATAACAAGTTCAGCATTTTGTGCTACCAGTTCCTCGAGCTACCTCTTAGGAAAGTCTCTCTCCTTTGGAAAATGCTTAAAGCTTGTGCAAAATACTGAGATAGTCTCAGGGGAGTTTGTTTACGTTTGGAATTGTGCAGCTCTTTTCCATAAGGCAGATTTCACAAGCTGAGAACATTAGCAGATCTTTCAGACTGGAGTACCTCTTCTGCTGAATTAATATTCTGTTGTCTACTGAAGTCTGGTGGGCAGCCCCCAACATCTTATCCCTAACTCTGTGTCCTTAGACTTTCTTTCAGGTTCTCATATAAAAGAAGGCTGTAATCAAAGGAATAAATTCATGAGTTCCCTTTACAAAGTATTTTTAGCTAAGGATAATCCTACTTGCAGTAAATGGTCCTCTTGGAATCCTTCTGTAATCGAATGGAATTTATAATCGTATTATGCTTTGGCACAGTGCAACACTACAGCCTTATGGCTGACTTTTTTGTTCTTTAATATTAAACCTTTTCATGTGGAATTCAGGACTGCTAAAGTAACATCAGGCCACACGTTCAGGAGAACTTTGAAGGCTCAGCTTTAGCTGTAAGGCCTTTTGCCCAGCTGACACTGTATGAGTATATGCAATTAGCAAAGCACCCCAAAGCAGCCCCAGCACATACACATGGATCTAGACAGAATGAAATTCATATTAAGAGAAAGTGTCCTTGCAATAAATGTTTTTATTTCTTTCTTTCTAGCCTCACTTGCCTCTATTATTTCTTTCCTCCCTTCCTGAAGCACTGTTAATGCTCTGCCAACTCTAGCGCAGTCTTCTTCACTAGTGCCCAGCCTCTGTGCTGGGCTGTGCCTGCAAGGAGCTGCTGCTGTTCTTTTACCACAGATGCTCAATCAGCAGCTTTTGACTGGTGCTCTGCTGTGGCTGTTTGTGGACCTTCTGGAGAAAACAGATCCATCATCTGCTAAGTAATTAAATAAACCAGAGTTTTAAAGGGAAAGATGGGAGATGTGGGAAGAACGATCAGGTTGGCCAGCGGCTGAGAAAGGTCTGTGTGTGATCCACGAGGGATGGAAGTGAGACAGGCCTGGCTGGCCTGCAAGACAGGATGCTGATGACTCTGTCACAGTGAAGAATGCCTCATGCAGCCTGTTGTTCCTTGTAAGGCAAGGGCAGGTGTAAGTAGGACTGGAAAAGAAAGGCTTGGTACATCTTGGAGGTAAAATATCACCCTGGAAGTGCATGGAAATTTTTCATTTCTGTTGAGGAGACACCAAGATTTTAGAGATGTCTGTGTAACTCTTTAAACCACTCTAATAACCTCTCAGTCTTTTGAAAAATGTAACAGCCTCGATGGATCAAATAGCTCTCACAAACTACTTAGCTGATAAATCAGAAAGCTGGCAGTGAAATTGCTATGGGAAGAGGCATTTTTTGTGTTCTTGCTTTAATAGAGAGAAGGTCCATTCCCACTTTCAGCAAGTGGGAAACGTGTCATTTGTTTCTAAATGTCATAGAAATTCCAGAAAGCTTTAATGAGACAATAGGCTCCCTGTGGGACTAGAAGTTTGTAATTGTTTCTTTCTCATTATGCAAGATCATTATTTTAGCTGCTTCAGGCAGTTTATTAAAAAGGACTTGTTGCTTCAAAACTGTTTGTGAGGTTCTTTGTTCTGGCTCCCAGTCCCCTTTTGAAGGATCCTGCAGCCTTCCCAATAAATAGAGATTTTTTTTTTCCCTGACTCAAGGACCTTTGTGTATTGCCTCAGCTTATTTATGTGGCCTTGTTTTGTTTATAGATATTTTTGTTAGTGAGGTAACTATAGCAGTTATCTTCCTCTCTGTGCCTGGGATATGATTAGTGTGTGATGATAGCCTTTAATGCCTGATAGAATGCTTTAGGTAAGTTTGTTTGCTTATTTCCAGAGGGGGACCTCAGAAAGTGATGTAGAGAAAAAGGAGATGTCCTGAGATAACTTCTCTTGAAAAAAGTCTCACACACCTGTTAGATTTGAATTCTGCTCCATCTACCAAATGAGTACCTTCCCTGCTACCCACTCAGCTTGAAGCTTCAAGGTTCAGGGTGTCATGATCTTCCTAGCTCCTGGTAGGAAATGTAGGGAAGCAGCTTGTGCTCCTGAGCCAGGCAGAGAGAGGTGGACCCTCAGAAATGCTGCTTCTGATACTGTTGGTATATTGTAGCCTTCCATCTGAAGAGAAGGACCTGCTGCAGTGCTTAGAAAGGAGGCTTGAAAGGACAGACTGTATTTGCTTTTGTTTCCTGAGGCCAGCTTGTTGATCCTGATTGTTTGGAAAGGTGGCTGCTTTGGGAGTTGGTTTGGTTTTCCTGTTTCTTTTCCCCTCTTAAGATAGGAGTTGTTTAGAAAGACAGACTATCAGCTCTCAAGCTGGACAGTGAAGTAGTCCAGACCTTCCTGTTATCCATACATTGAAAATAAGGCTCAGAAAGATGAGTTTGCAGGAACAAAAGACTTAAAGTAGGACATGCTGTCCTGACTGTAAAATGCTGTGATGGCTGAAATGGCTGTGAGACAGGGGTGGAGCAGCACCCTTCACAATTACTCTCCTATATTGTCTTTTCAAGTGGGGAGACTGAAGCAAATACCCTGAGAAAACTGAGCAGTAGCATGCACCCTGCTGGGATCGTTCTGTTGTATGAAGCAATTAGTTGTTTAAGATGAAGACCCTTGAAATGAGTGCACTCAGTACAGGTCACAGCACAGGCTTGCACAAGATTAGAAAGTTGCTCTTAAAATTACTGATGTAAACTTGCAAACTGTATCCTGTGCTAGTTGAATTAATATAAATGCAGGACTGTTGTATTAAAAAAACAAAACCAAGAGAAAAACAGCACAAAAAAAACCAAAGCAAGCAAACAAAACAAAAAGTCACCCAAACAACACCCACTAAAACCCCCAGAACCAAAAAATCCCCCAAACAACAGCTCCCCACACCAAAACAAAAGCCAAAGCAGACAAACCCCCTTCTTTTCTATCTTTAAGTCTCTGTCTCTATGATACTTACCTGGAAAATCAATTCTTAGGGGTTTAGATTTGTGAGAGTCAAACATTTATGCCCATTTATTTATTTGTCTGCTCTTAGTGTATTTTCTGCTCTGAATATTTAGAGCACATAACTTTGGTCATTTACCAAGATTGTGTAAACACTTTGGTTTCATCACTTGACCCCTCAGCCACAGGGCAGAATTATTAGCCAGTTCTGTAGCATTTTGGATCTTAACAAACGCTAAAATGTAGCTGCCTTTCATGCAGGAGCATCAATTGCTATCCTGAAGCTGTGATCTGACCTTCCCTTTCAGGCTCAGCAGCAGAGGAAGTTAGAGATGCAGCTCTGGTGTTTGAATTTGAAGGGTAAATCTGACTTGGCACCAGATTTAGGTCATCCTGGTGAGATTGGTTACTGCTTGGCAGGAACTCTCTTTTTTTTTTTATTGTGTCTCCCCTGCATACATTGCAAATATTGGAGGATGTGTTCCAAACTGAATCACTGAAGTGGTGATATTTTATCTGACAATGACCTGGCACTCCATAGTAAATCTGGCCACCTGCTATCACAGGCAGCAGATAGAAAACCCTTCTAGAGAATTAACAAATGTCTTCTTTAAAAACTACCTGTGTGTTTATCCCTTCACATTCTCTCTGTCTGGCATGATGAGAAATCTTTCTCAGTTTCCAGACCTTATTTGTGGAGAGTTAATGTGTCTTTGTTCTTCTTCTTGCATTGTGCATTAGTTAAAATTAGCTGATTTTTTTTTTTTTATCCTTGGGGCACTTTTCAAATCTTTTGGTAGGATGTTTGTGTGTTTCTAGCTAGAGCAAGCTCAGAATCAAGTCTCTCCTCCACCTGTGCTTTTCAGGCCGAAAGCATGTTTGTTTGGTCATACCCCTTTTATTTGTAAGGTCAGATGGCTGTTTCCTTGATCACCCTGCAGAGAATGGTCCAGGCAGGTACATACACACTGCTTGGACTCTGAGCTGGTTGGCAGCAAAGCATCAGTTAGTGTGAAAGACAGAACCTTTTAAAACAGGTCTTGTGGCATCCCTGATCCTTTTAATCATTGCATGGGTAGACTGGATTTAGCTCTGTCTGCACCTAGCAGGTAGGAGCACATTAAATAGTGCTCTTGTGTTTCAGTCAGTCCTTCCTGAATGGGAATAATTAGAATTTACTCCACTTTTTTTGGATGGTCCTGGCCAGCATACTGCATTCACACCATTGTACTTCCTGCTTTGCTAAAATCTTTCCTCGCTCCCTCCCAGGACTGCATTTGCTCTTTTCCTATTAGCAGTTCATAGCCCTTCTGCATTTGATGAAGTGCTTTTCTCTTATTTCATCTCCAGCAGCCAAGGAAGGGAATAAATCAGCTCTCTCAGAGCTCTGTGTAACCAAGTTTCGGCTGCTTTAAGTACCCAAGTTATCTCACTTTAAGCCATACAGGGCATCTCGAAGCTGAGCTGTCCTGTGCTGTGGAATGCCTCTGAAGCAATGGATATGCTCCCTCAGCAGCTCAAGAGAGTCCCAGTGCCATGCCTAGGTCTATTTCCAAATGCTGCCTCAGAGCATAATCTGTTAATCAAACACAAAAGCCTGTCGAGCCATACACAAAAAGCAATTTCCCTGACCAAAGCAGGCTCCAGTCTCTGAAGGCCTTTCTTTCTGCCTCTCAAGCCCTGCACAGACCCCAGAGGACTTGTCCTTTCCCTGAATCCCCTGCTGAGTCATCTCACAGACAGGCAGTTCTTAACTCTTCCTTGGCTGTCGTACCTTTTTGGATAGCTTATATCCTCTGGGCAGTGATCCTGGCTGGGATGTGTTACAGCTCCACTGAGCTGGAGAGGATTGACAGCAGATGGGGGCTCAGCTCTGAGTTTTAGATGCACCTGGGCTGCAGGGTTTTGCAAAGGGGGAGGAAAAAAACACACCTTGCTAATTGCTGCAGAAAATCAGAGATTTCTGAGGGTAACAGTTAGTATTTCCTGGTGACTCTCTCTTCTCCTACCTCTACTTCAAAATGTATCTGTAGTGCATTGAGTGCAGCAGATGCTGCCTCACACTTGTTCAAGAATCACATTTCAGTTTGTTCACTCTGCAGTGTTCATCTTACTGCTTGGTTTCCAGTTTCCTCTGCTCTAATGGGGAAAAAAAAAAAGACCCCTTCAGGAGATGGAATGTTGTGTATCTTACTTCTAACACCAAAGACAAGCTTTCCTTGCTGCCAGGAGCATAGCAGATGTTTTCTCTTAGTTTTCTCACTCTGTTTGTGTATTTTGTACCACTTTCAGGTGCAGTTATGTGGCAACAAAGCAGTTTGGAAATGTGGATTCTCCTCACATTTGTTTTTT
>VWYK01116553.1:6345-32573 GCA_013399775.1 Semnornis frantzii | reverse complement strand
GTGGCTTTTAAATTTTGTTTTTATATAAAACTATCCAAAACAATTTTGGTGAAATTTAAAATAGCCTTGAGAACAGAGTAGGGGCAAAGTGGAAGTACAGCTTAGAAGCCTTATATTGTACCCTCGAAAGTGATGGTTTGAATCAAAACCTCAGCACTGGTCTGCTCTTTGTGTGAGGGTAGGACATAGTCCCCCCATAATTTGCTTAGAAACTAACTCCTATATAGCTGAGGGAGGGGGGTGGAGGGGTAGAAATGTGCATAATCTGTTTGAACACAAACCCTTCCACATTCTAAGAAAAACTGGTTTTGTGAAGGTAGAGGAGTGTTTTGTGCTCATTGTGATGGAGAGTTGATGAGGAGCAAATATTTGACTGTTTGGAGCATATCTGTGTCAGATTTCATCTTGTAAAATGCTAGAACATACACATGTGCTTCTTGGTCCTTAGGCTACATACTGCTTCTCTCTGCACAGATAATCACATGAACAATACATGTGAGCAACATTTGAGGTAAAGCTGTTATCTTTTATCTCTTTGATGTTGTATTTTACCGATGGATGAAAAGTTGAACAAGGAAATAGTGTTTCTGAACAAAAAGTGCTGCAAATCCTCAGCAGACAGAATTGCAAAATTATACCGTCTGTCCTTACACATTTCTCTCTCTCTCTCTGTCCTTCATAAAGTGAGATGGTTATTCACCACAGAGTAGTCAATGAGAGTTTCAGAGGAGCATTTCTTTATAATTTCTACATTCTAGTTATTTTCTTTGCTGGGTTTTGTGGTTTTTTGGGTTGGTTTGGTTTTTTTTTTGTTTTTTTTTGTTTTAAATTTCAGGCTCCAAAGTACTTATTTTCTGTTATAGTCAATTATGTCATAAATGGTCAAATGGTAACTCATCACTAAACAAAATTATTTTTGCAGCCTGTCTTCCTAGCGTCTGGATTCTAAAGAGACAACCTGGATGCCTGCATGCCAGTGCAACCAGGATTTCAACAGTGTTGATAATCTTTGCTCATCACACCAAAAAAAACCCCGAGTGTGTCACTGTATTCCTGCAGAGTCATTAGCATACAGACTCACTCTGCTTGCTTAACAAAGCATGGTTTGGTGTATTATAGCTTCTTAGTCTGGTTCTCTAATTCACCTCTGACAAAAGCCGAGAAAAAATTCAGCCCCTTCTTCAGTGGCACACTAATGTGGGAAATAAATCTTGGGGCATAAGGTCTGAAATGGCAGTCATTTAAATAATTCAAATACAGTGATCATTTTGCCCTAGTGCTTTTCATTTTTTTTGTTTTGTTTCTCTGCATTTCTTAAATCAGTGAGAGATAAACAATCTCCTATGATAATCTATATTTTTAAAATATCTAGAGCTAAATAATCCCCGTCCTCCTTAAATGCAGTTTAACTGGTTGCATGTTAAATAATTATTTGCTCTCTCTTTTGTGGTGTGGAGGGGGGAGTTGGAGGGGAGAAGTAACATACAAGCAGATGTGCTGCTAGATCTACAGGCTTCTGCCAACCATATGGCATCTTAAAGAAAGATGGTTGGAGCGTCTGGATTAGCAAAGAGTCGGGATGGAAAGCCATGTGTCGTGTTGGTACAGGCAGTTGTTTTAGCTCTCTGTAAAAGGCTTCAGGAGATTGTGTAATGGAACAAATGGTACTGCAAGCCTAGTAACAGCCTTACCGCTGCTGGAGAGGCAATTGGCCCCCAGGCGGGTACTGCTTCATCCTTGCTTGTTGGTTTTTTGTGAAGGATTTTTAGATCATTATTCTCTGTTCTTCTTTTAATGTACAGGAAACTTGGGAGATCTAATTCTGAACTTTATACTTGAAAGGGAACTATTGTGTGGTTAGAATTTTTTCACGCTCTCATTTTTTATACTGAAAATGCACAATTTCCCTCTCTTTGAAATGAGAAGCTTGTGCCCTTCCGCAGATTTCCTGCATCTTTCGTGAGCACTTAGAGACACCAGTTCGTTGAATTTGTAACCAGTGCCCAGATTTGGGGGAAAACTGCTCTCTCTGGGATTTGCTTAGTTAGAAACAAGATTTGGGCAATTGTGTTTGTGGCTATAACATACCAGCTTGGCATTTGTATTCTGTTTGACAAGTCACTCTTTATGCAAACAAGGGGCCTGCTCCTATTAAAGGCAAAATTCCTTTTGTTTTTAGCAATACAGGACTGGGGGTTTGTTGGGGTTTCACATGCTTTAAACAGGAGTCTCTGTAGCTCACATTACAGCTCATGGGAGTTACTCTGAATCACGATGAAAGGTTTTGTGTCCAGATCTGTAATAGAAATATGTTTACTGTCATGCAATAGAACTCTCAATTCCTCTGTCTCAACAAAATTAGACGTCTTAGAACACCTGTAAATGCAGCTTTATCTCCCCAATACTGTTTGTGTCAAAGGAAATTAAAAATCTCATCTTGCAATAAAAAGAGTTCAATAAGATTAGAAATATTTTATTTGAAGATACCTTTAAGTATACTATGGTCCCATATCACAAATTTTATGTAAGTAAATAATATGAGAGATACCCAAATATTGATTTGTAGGTAAACAGTTGCTGAGCAGGTAACATTATGGTTTCAGAGATGTTAGAAATTAACTGTTAACTGCAGAAGCATCTTCCCTACTGAGGATCTTTGCTGAAAAACACACTTGCTCAAACTGATACAAATGCTGCTCCAATAGAGCCTAAATTCACAATAATTTAAAAATGAAAGTACAATTACTTTTTTTTTTTT
This sequence comes from Semnornis frantzii, assembly GCA_013399775.1. NCBI lineage: Eukaryota > Metazoa > Chordata > Aves > Piciformes > Ramphastidae > Semnornis > Semnornis frantzii. The sequence continues at coordinate 29,815 of VWYK01116553.1, read as the reverse complement.
TTTTCTTCCCCCTCTTTAATTTTTTTTCTTACTCTCCAGAAGGCTTCTTATCTGGAGCTTAGGAAACAGCAGTCCACAGCTTAAGCTGCAGTTTAGTTACAGCAGCACATGCTTTTTCCTGAGCCGCCTGCATGCCCCCCTGCTCAAATCTGCATATGTTGATCAACACTGATCAAAAGTAGCCTCCCATGGGAGGGAGGCTTTGATTCATTTTGTTGGCCTGTTCATTACCTCACCTCAGCTGAGGCTGAACCAGGTGTGAGGTGGACAGTTGTCCACCAGGAGCAACGCCAAGACCACCAGCATCTCTCTGGACGGCTCTTGGTGGTGACTGTTGTGGATCAGTGCATTCAAACCAGTGAGCCCCCATGGGGACCTCAGGATTTCTTGGGGCATTTGCAGAGCTTTTAGTCTTTCAGGAATCCAGGCTGTCTTATGCACCATGTTAGCATGTTAGTTCACCAATGTGTGAACTAAACTGTGTACTTCATTCAGAAATGTACATTTCTCTGTGTAGGTTTTACAGTAGTGTATTTGGAGTAATAGTGTGTTTGTGCTGCAACAACAGTATCAGAGTTAGTTACCAAGTCTAGAGTGACAAGTAATTGATAGTAGGTGGATCTCTTGCTTCTCATTTTACACAAAGGTTTGTCTTCTATGAACAAAAATCATAGATGTATTTTTAAACAGAGACACAGCTTTGTTTTCTTTATTTTCTGCTAGTGATTTCAGGCATTTAATTTGAATTGTCCAACTACTTACGTGAGAATGTTCAGCTCCCAAAATTGTATCAAGACTTATGAGTTTTCTTTGTTTAAACATTTGTTTTATAGAATTGTTACTGTTGCTTTCCACTGGAGACTAGAACACGGGGAGGTATTAAGAGGAAAACCTAATTTACCAGAGCTAAACAAAACTTTTTGATATAATCTAAGGGGGATAGTACTTTTCTTATAGTTATGTGGAAGATGTGTTAAGGAAATTGATAACATATTTCTTCAGCTTTCAACCAAGAAAGACTGATAGCTTTGCTAGATTTTTTTACAATAATTAAAATATGCAGGAAACAGAAGAGTGTCTACATGCATGTGCACAGCTGTGGACAGAATGAATTCTTCTGCTGGAAATTGCCTTTCCATAGTGCAATGCCTGTGCTGGGTCTGGTAATAGCTGATGGGTGAGCCAAGCTGTGACGTGGAAGAGCCAGGCAGGAGCTACCTTTGTGCTCATTTCGCATGATCCACCCAACAGCCCTGTGCTGCTATTCTAGAGACACTAGCACTGCTATTTTCATCCACAAGCTAAGCTACTGCCACCAGAAGGCCATAATTGACCCTTCTCACTGGCTGTGATCTTAATGTGTTGATACTCATTTCCAAACTACCTAGTTGCGGTTGTATTTTTCTTACTGTGGAGGAGTTAATTATTATTCTGAAAATAAATATAGTGATATTTGGCTCTAAAGCAGGAATAAAATTTCTGTGTTTCATAGCAGTGATTGCATATAACCCTTAGTGTGAATGCAGTAAATTCAGAGTACAATTGAGCTTATAAATAAATAAAAATATATATATTTTTTAAAAAATAAAAAATTAATTAGCAACTGTCATGTAGCCCATAAGGTGCTAGTATATTTTTAAGATGTATTTTCTGTTAAATGCTTTTCTTCAGTGCTTCTAAACAATTGCAGTTCTCACTAACTTAATTTGAAAATTCACTGTGCTTTTAACATAGTCCAAACCAAAACCCCAAATGGCCTCTGTATTCACAAGAGCTAAGCAGCTCTGTGAAGGTGGCTTGACAATACTCCAACTTTTTTCATTTTTGGGAAAACTTCTGGTTTCTTGGGATGCAACTCTGTCTCTCTCAGCCTTTCTCAATGCAAAAATCTTTCTGCGTAACCTTCCCTACCTCCCCTGTATTTGGTCGTCCATGTTGCACTCTCTCCAGCTGGTGTTTTCTTGATGCTGGGAGACTCTATTCAGTCTCTACAGTACTGGAGAGTTTGGGACTAGTCTCAAGTGGATACATCCCTGGTACAGAATGCTCCCTGTGAGGTGGGGAGCATGCTTGCTTGGCCAACCAGCACTAATAGAGAAACACAGCCTTAGGCCTTCTCATGTCCCTTGGATATATCTGCACATACCTAAGCACAGCTCTTCCTTTTCTCATGCATATTCTGTGCTCCTCTGCCCACCTTGACCTGCTTCAAGCTATTTCTCTAGATCTGAACTCATTATGTTCCTTCTATTCTCCTATTTTTTTCCTGAGGCAGACTGTTTGGAAAAAACACATGTGTGGTAGAGCTGTATCTGAAGAGGAGTAGGCCAGACTGAAGTTCACAAATGGAATCAATCTGGTCTGTGTGGAGAGAGCAATGGGGCCTTGTATGGAAAACATCTCTCTGTTGCACGGAAAAGCTATCTCTGTCACCAATTTAAAGTCATGTTCCTCCCCTCATATTGTCACAGGCATAAAGCTACATTCCATACAAATCTCACACCTATCGCTACTTTCACTATAATTAACAAAAGCCACAACAGCCCTGTGTGAACCCTGAAAATCCCTGTGGATCACACTGGATCACAGGATGTTAGGGGTTGGAAGGGACCTTATAAACATAAGCTTTATGCACTTGATGTTTGCAGCTAGACTCTGGGCTCTGTGAGGAAAGCAGGACTGAACCCAAAGCTGTTCTGTTAGTCCGCATTTGTGACCATCAGAAACAACTGAAGCAGTTGTAGCTCAGCTGCACTACCGTTTTAGTGGTAGTATTTTTTTAATTAAGACAATGTCTGACAAAGTAAATTAACAGAAGCTGATGGTTTTAGCAGGTTTTTTTTGCTTCAAATGCCTGATGTCAGCTTGGGCCACATGTACATTCTGCACGTGCCATGGGATAGAAAAAATGGAGCCTTCTTCTTCAATTCTCTGCTGCCTGCCCAAACACCACATGTACTGTCTGTTACATGTCTCTTCTGATGAGGTTCATGCTGGGAATTTCTTTTTAAAGGCAGAGTGTTTCTGAAGGAAAGAATTCAGATTGGTCAGGTCGTATTAAAAAGCTTTCGGTGTTCCTGACTCGAATATAGTGATTGTCTTGTGTGGACACCAGCTACCAGTCCGTAAAGATTCAGGTTTGTCTAGTAATGGAAAAATAAGAGGAATCAGAGTAAGCAGTGGGGGAAATGGAGCACACATTTGTTAAAAGTAAATTGACGACAAAATTTCTTGTAAGTAGTAAAGCAAATGCAGGAAAAATGTGTTTCAGTAATATGCATATGTACCCTATGGAATGATCCTTGCAAACCGTGAGAGAAGCGCTTTTGAAACTTGGTAGGATGTGTGTCTCTGAACATTATTAAGACTATGTTTCCTAGTGGAGAAATTTTGCAAAATCTGTTCAGTCCAGAACATAACAAAATCAGAGGTGAACATATTAAAAAAGTAAACAAAAATTAGAGTCTGCCTGTAACCTTAGAGGATTGTAATGATTGTATATCTCCTGAAAGCCCTGCCTCCTTTTTTTTCCCCTGAGGTATTTTGCAGCATTATAAATTAATAATCAAACTAAATGGTTTGAATAATTGTTTTATTAAACATTTTTAAGCAATAGATATAAAACAGAAACCAGAACTATTTTTCTACAGAGCAAAATTCGATACAGAGTTCATATTCTCAGCAGAGACTATATTATTTCTAATTCCTTTAAAGGACGAAAAACCTCATTTCAGTCTAGGGATTCAAACTAGACATTAGGTGAAGCTTTCAACCATATCTTTTTCACCCTGCCATCCATTCTCTTCCATTGTTTCCTTCCTGTCAAAACCCAGGAGGGCTAAAAGTGGCCATCATACCAGCTAAACCCAGCTGCCACACCTCCTAGCTAAAGAGCAGGCTGATAATGTTCTCTCTTCAGCATGTTAGAACAAGCTATTAGAAGGCCAGGAATAGATCCAGGCTCAGATTTCCTACATGATCTATTTGTTCAACCTGTTGTGCCAGCCATGGAAGCGAAGATACATTCTAATAGTGATGACATTTGAAACAAAGGGGAAGCTACTGTTCCTAAGTAAACTTTTCATTAAACCCTGTTTGTAATTGTTATCACGACATGTGAAGCTTGTTGTCTTCTTGGAGAAGTCATATAGGCACTTCTTTAAAAGTGCATGGAAAAATTAGAGTGCCTTTAGTAAAAGGGAATTTAGAGGTCACCTGTACACATGTTTTAAATAAAATAAAATTGATGGAGAACCATCTTGGTTGAGGGTTTCATGGTGAAGAGCAGGTATTCTCTCTTAGGTCTCCAATCCAAACTGTGCAAGGGACGTTAGCCTCTGGTTACCATCTGTTAATGTAAGTCAGATGAGTTTGTCATGCCTACGGTGCAGGAAAGTGCATAGTTTACTTAGCTAGAAGTGCTGTAGCTTGCACTCCTTTGCCTGAACAAATGACACTTTGGGCCTTTTATGTGACAACAGAATTTTGATAGGGAGTTCAGAGAGTAGGAAATGCCGTACACACTTGTTTCATTGTGCCTTAAACTGTTGCCCTCTGTCTATTACAAGTCAGGGCTTCCAGTGTCCCCTTAGTGAGGAGAATTATTCACTGTCTGTAGTTCCTACTTCCTCTTATGAGGTGATGGTTTTGATGTGTGTGGCTTTTTTCTCTTACACTTTATTTCTTTCATTAACATGAGAAAGGTGGATCATGGTGATTTGCTTTTGAAGCTAGACAGGAAAATGGAGTTTAGTTAAAGGATGGATTATATAGATGTTCCCATATAAAGTTGGGGAGCATACAGGGACTGCTGTGATATGTTCATTATTCAAGGTTGTCTCAAGGTCCTGATCTATAGGTCAAGATAGTAAAAAGCAATTTAGGACATTAAAAACTCTGGAAAGTAATTTGCTGTTTATCTACAGTTCTAAATTTATAGACTGTTATTTGGCTACTTCAAAATTTACTGTGTGAATTTGTCACTGCAGCAAATAACAATGAAGATGCACATTTACTTGTACAAGAACTAATTTTACCACTAGTTTAAATGTCCTAGCTGTCCATGGAGCTGATTCAAGATAGGAAGAGGTGGTGAATATAAATTTTCCTGTTTTAATGCAAAAGACATTATTTGTGCAATAAACAGGGAAGACAGCAAAGTAACAGAGTTCAGGTAGGAAGCAGAGAGGACCCATGGGACTGTTGTTACAACACAGGTGGGGAGTGACAACATCTGGAGCAACTGTGGCTGCAGAATCATTCTCACCATGCACACCAGCCATGCAGCTTAACATTTTGCATGGCAGCAAGCCTGTCTTTCCAAGAAACTCACACAGGCAAGGCAAGCCTGATGGTTTATTTGTACATACTGGGAGATTACCTTAGGCAGTGCCCGTTCTGTGTCAGGTTCTAGCTGCGATCACCAGAATTTATATTTAAAGGTTGTGTGATGCTTCTTTTTGTAACACTTCTGAAGTTCTTTCTGATTTTATTAGGCTTACCAAAAATTGTAGTCTAAACTGAAATTGTTCAGTGGGGCTGTGGTGGGTAATTACATCCTGAAGAGACCAGCAGGCTGGGAAACAGGGTGGGAAACAGTTGCATGGAAAACCTTTGCTCTGTTATTTCTAACTCTTGAATATTTGAATATACAACTTTAATATTCTGTTATGGGTTGTAGTACCACATGTAAACACTTCTATCACGATAGCAAATTTGTACAATGTCCTGGGGAAAAAAAAAAAAAGTAGGTAGACATTTATTTGCTGATGGAAAGTCTGCAGGGTTTTGCTTTCTTTTCTAATTAGCTTGCTCCTTCGTTACAAAATAAATGTTCTTAAACCTGCACTTGCTTTTAAAATTCACCGTGTTAAAAATATCTGAGATTTGCAAGTGGCTAATTACCAGATCTGGTACTGCCTTCATGTTGGAGTCGAGTCCCATTCAGTTGTGTCTCCACAGCATGGCAGGGATCTGCAAGACTCCCCCTTGTAATCACTGTGTCCGCTTACAGGCAAATGTGGCAAGAGTGACCTTAAAAACTAGCAGCTTGGCACTCTTACCCTGACAAGGGAAATGTTTCTTAGAGGCAGTTTTGCTGCATAGTGAAGTGTTTTCAGGATCTGGGGCTTTGAGGGGCAGCAGGAACTGTGTTCCAACACCACCTCGCCTACAACGCTGCGGGTCCTGGTGCTGGGTGGCTAGCACAGTGAGCCTCACTACCAGATGCCTGGCGGCGGCAGCAGCCACCCCAGTTTCCGTGTCAGTCACTGGCACTGCTGGGCGCGATAGGCTGCCCTCTGTTACCTTGGCAACCGGCAGATGGGGACTTTGGCGGGGTCAGTGGGGAGACGGCCGCAGCAGCGTGCCGGATGAACCACTCAATAACAGCCCTTTCAGTTCTGACAGCTCTGCTCTGGCTGGCCAGAAGTAGTTATCAGATTACTTGTATTAAAACCTAATTAAGATGTGTGCCAGTAAATGCAGCATGGTTATTGGATTTGGTGATTTAACTACTGCAGGTTGCTGCAATCCAATCACACCATTTCAGCAAATTCAACTCCGTAGAGTAGAGTGAGAACATTTTATATCAGTAACCCGACTGTGCTGAAAGAGTAAATAACCTTTTAATGCCTCTGCTGTGTCAAGGACTGATTCCTGCTGCTGGGTGAATGGACAGTACTTACAGGTCCTTGCATATTAATTTCTTTCAAATCAACTTTAAAACCCAGAGCAGGGCTGACAGGTTGTATTAGCTTTTCCCTTCACTGCAGATTGCCTGTGGATTAACGGACCTGTTCGTTCCTCAGGGCAGAGAGTTTGTAGCAAGAGCCTTGTGGGCGCCCTGTGTTCAGCAACATGTCTTTGCAGAAAAGAAGGCAGCTTTATTTGTCTGTAGCTTCAGACCAAGGGGTTGGCTAAATGCAGCATTGTGGGTGCTAGTCCAGCTTTGTGGTGCTGGATGCAGTGGAAGTTAGAAGTGTATTCTGCTGGGTGAAAATCACCTTGATGCCAAAGCTCTGCTTTATGCTTGATGTTCCACGTAGTTTCTTCACAGTGTTGCAGTGGTTGTTTACCAACAGATGTCAAAATGTAACAAAACCACCTCACCCTTTTTATTTCATTTCTGGACAGTCTAGGGTATAGCCTAGTGTCACAGTCAAATTTACTGCTGTACATACAAAGTGAGAGATGTAGTCTTTCATAGCTGCCCAAAGTAGCAAGGTAACTGTGGAGGCATTCTGACGTTAAGCTGCATACATGCTCCAAGTACTGAGGATCAGAGCAGAACATTTACCTTGAAGGATATCTTGCAGCCGGTGTTGCCTTAGTTTTGTTGTTCTGTGAAATTACCAGTCTGAAAAAGTTGCCTGTTTCCTGTCTCCCTATAAGAATGGGAATTTTGGTTTAGAGTGTTAAATGGAGAATTATTTGAAGGGTATCATTATGATTGAAAGGGAGCTTATTCCTTAGTGCCAGATTGCCCTGTAAGTAGTCCAAACTTAAATGAGGTTCAAGAGATAGATGTACCTTGAAGTAACATGGCAGAGCATAGAGTCGGTTCCTGCCCTTTGGCACTCCCAGGCTAAGGAGGAGCAGCCACTTGACATCCCAACTGGGCAGATCTTGCCACTGGGGTGTAAATATGATCTCATTTGGAGTGGAGGGTGAGGATACGGTGGTCAAGACACCGCAAATGTTTGCTGGTAGGTGGTGTTGCCAAAGTGAATGTGGCGACCGTGCAACCTCACTCACTCGTATTAGCAAAATGTGCAGAAGGTTCTGTCACCCAGTTGTAAAAATGATGGCAGGCATCGATGTGCAGTTGTAACATATGGGAAGTACAGTGAATGTGGGTGGAGCTGTTCATTTCTCATCTTGAATCATTTACGAGATCAGCAGGCAGGCCAGATACAATGCATATGGGAATGTGTGGCTGTGCTGCACATGTCACACATAATAGCAGATACTGTGAAGAGGGCCCACAGCCTGTCCTCAGGAGCTAAATGCACCGAAGCAGGCTGGTAGTCCTAGCATGTGGACCGAGGGCCAGCTTGGTAGCAGTTTTGGGAGAGCAGACTGGTAGACAGGGAATTCACAGACCAAGATCCGCACTGACTAGAACTACTTCTTCGTTATCCATCATGACCCAGAACTGCAGAAAGAAATGTTATAAACCTTGTACTCTAGCACTGGAGATAAATACAGATAAAAGTGAAGTTGCAGCCTGCAAGTCAAACCCCACTCAGTGCCTTTCTCCCTCTGCTCAAGGAGACAGTCTAAATACAAACGTGGAGAGTGGTGAAGTTACAAAGCAGAAAAGCAGAACTGAGTACTATGGCCATAAACAAAGATTTCTCTATTTACATTAATGTATCCGAACCACCCATTTCATGATCAGAAAGGATATAGAGCTTTCCAATAGAGCATACTAGGCTTGTATCCACTGATGGTTTCAAAATTGTCACAGGTGCCTGTGAGTATCTCGTAGAAAGTGGACTTTTTGATGGAAAATTAACATGACCTGGAAGTGACTTATCTCCACGTGCCAAAACTGGAGGAAATTCCTCACATTGAAGCAGTGTCATTTCAGCTGGAGCCTTCTCTCTGCAAGGGCAGAGGAACACTTGGGAAGGGGATTTCCTTGGGGCTGCATCAGCAGCATTTGGTCTTGCACCTGGAATAGGCCTTGCTATACCGATGGGCAATGCTTATCATGTTGCTCCAGAGATGTGAGTCAAGGAGATTATGAACTTATCTTTTTCTTCAGCTGCATCTAATAACAATTTTGTGCAAGAAGGTCTTTCACAATTGTTCTTAAAACACTAACAGAATGGGAAATTATTAGGTGAATGTAGAAATCAGCAGAAACTTAAATTCTAAGGTCCTGAATCCAGCCTGTAGTTGGTAGTTGTTAAGTTTGGCACGTGTGTTATGAGGAGTATTTGATAGACTCAAAATGTTAAATAGATAGAGCAGCAGTGGAGTAGTTCTCTTGGCTGTGTGAAGACACCAGTTCCCAGTTACACCTCCCTACCAGTACTTTTATAAAGTAGTAAGTACTCTAGAAATAAAGGACTAGAAGATGTCTTTATTCCAGATGAAGAAGTGCAGTAAGGTCACATTTCCTCCTCAAGTTAAAGGAAATCAATGGTGAAGTAGTGAGCAGAATTCAGCTCTCCAGCCTGAAACTACAACTTTGCCTCCAGCAAACACCATTGTTGTTCTTACTCTCTCTGGGAGCAAGAGCTTTTCCACAAGCATATCACTTTTAAAAACAAAACAAAGAACAGTGAAAGGGTGGGATTCTGTGTGTTTGCATTTTGTTCTGGCTTTTTGAAGTTTAACAACCCTGAAATCACCTTTTGTAAAGAAATGAAGCATAAACAGCTCCTGTACCAACCTGGTATAGTTTGGAAGCTATAGGGAGTGGTAAATCAGGCTCAGACTGTCTAAGTGTGTATTTAGTAGAATGTCCTGTGCTATCAAAGTGGTGGTTTTGTTTGCTTCATTGGACATATACAACCAGCTGTCCCTGTTTGCAGCTAGCTGAATTTAGTTTTGTTCTGATCCCCAGGAGATGTTCCTGCAGCTCCTTAAATCCCTTTTGAAAGGAAATGTTAGCAGAGTAACAGGGCAGTGTGGAATATGGGTGGATGTTCACTGTTTGCTACGTGATTGTTGCAGTTTGATTCCAAGGAAGTTGGCTGTCAGATACAGATCAGTAAATATGATTTTGACATAGATTTTAGCAATTTCATTTCAGCTGGATTATCCTAGCTTCTAATCAAGAAATTTGGGGGTGTTTACTAATGCAGTTATTTGAACAGTCCTGGTTAAGAATGTGGATACTCAAAGAGTGATTTAGCTTAGCTGAGTTATGACAGCTGTACAAGTCAAAACTACCAGAGAGAGCTGAAAGAAAGATTCAGGAAATCACACACCTTACTTGTAAGTGTATAACTAATTCCACTAAAATCACAGCCTGTGTGAGCGACATAACTTAAAAACCTTGTTTGGCTGAAGGTCTACTTCAGTACTTTGAGCAAGAAATAATTTACAAAAGCAAGTGCAAAGTTTAGATCTAGAACTAAACTTGATAAAACCAGAGTCAGCTCCTGCTCCTCACCTGTTTAGATGTTTAGGATTTTCTCTTAGACTACTGTTAAAGATAAGAAGCTTCTAAGATACCTGAAAGGACTTCTAATTAAAGACATTTCTGCTGGAAGAGTGAAATGTATTAAATGTAGAAACACAGTTTCCAGGCTTTTTTTGTTTAGATCCCATGCTAGAGGTCCTCAGCAGACATGGTTTATTTTTCATGTCAGGAGTAATAAACAGTTAGCAAGGACATAATGCGCCACACTGACCTTTTGAATTAAAGGAGTAAAGGTGCAGTTGTCCTGTCTACAGAAATGCTGTCCCAAGTCTGGCACTTGTTTTTCCAGTGTAAGCAAAAAGCCTCTGCATGTTTCTGTCTGATACCTGCCAGTTTGTTCCCTTTGTTTTGCAGTCCCCGAGGAGGAGCTCTGGGGAGTGATGGGCTGCTTAGGTCCTTCCCTAGGAGTCAGCATGGATGCTGATGTGCTTAACGCTAAGCTTTCTTGAAATGTGTTGTGTTCTGTAATGAGTTGTGGACACTGACCAGGTTGCAAAGAGCAGTGGACAGAAGGGAGAAATTTTTGTCACTTCAGGCCCAGTTTGTCAGGGCATTGGGGTATTTGGATTTATAATCTGGGTTGGTGTTTATGTTTCAGGAAGAAGGTTACTGAATCAGCTACAGTATGTTGAGCTTGTTAGCTACAAGTACCAGAATGGAGCCCTGCAGTTTCCACTGATGTCACCTAATGGCAAAGCAAATTTGCTGTCATATCATTTTAACGCTTCTAAATTAGAAGTGCAGACCTTTAAAAAGTGCCCATTTAAAGTGTGAAGATAGAAAATACTGAATACCCATCCTAGGAGTAATACTGTAGTCTCAGCCCAGCCACCAGACTGAGCTCTGTCTTCTGGGAGCTACACCCTCCAGGGCAAACATCAAAGCTTCTACTGTGAACTTCAGATGCTCTGCAACCCTTTTATCTATTTTTTTTCCCAGGTTACAGCAGCTTGACAAGCACTGCCAGGCCACTGCCCAGCAGTTAGTGGAGCTGCTCAACAAACAGAATCAGCTCTTCAAAGAGAAGCAGCTGCTTACAGAAGAGGTGCAGTTTCTGCGAACACAGGTACTGTGCCAAAAGAAAAGACAGTCCGAGGGGAATGTTCTGCAGCTTTAGCTGAGAAATCTGCCAGCAGTCTCGTTTCAGCTGTTAGATTTTGTTGCTGTTGTTGTTTTAAATAAGGCATTACCTTATTAATAAAATACAATAAAAACCCACGCAGTTGGAAGGAGACCGGTAGCTGGATCTGAGTTGTACTTAAACCTAAATGAAGTGTTTTGAAATGACAGTAAAGTAGAAGTTACTCTGGGTGACAGTTCCTAGCTTTCTTATCAGAGTTTATGTTCCTTTTTCAGAGAACAGAGAAATTATTAACCACTTAATGATTACCCCCTCACCCCCCCACATTTTTTTAAAGTCATTTCTCTTTCCTGCTGTTCCATGACAACTCGACCAAGTGTGAGATGGTGAAGTCAGTCTGAGCACTAATCACTGTACCACACCCCTAGCAGGATTGACTCTTGCTTACAGTTGCACGAGCTGTTACTGCCTTTTTCTTTGGCCGCTGTTCTTCTGTCAGTCAGTGCCTTGGAAATAAGGGAGAGGGCTGCATGGTTTAGTTTTCGTCTTTCTATTACTCGTTTCAGAAAGAGGGGAACTCACAAGCACAGAATAAGGTTTCCAGTAGAACTACCAAATAATGAAACCTGTATTTTGTGACTAAGTAAATGAACTAATTCAACTGTATCGTAATGCTTTCTAACTGGCAAACTATTGACTTTGCCCAGAATAACTGGAGTTCTGTTAACAAGGTAACAAAAGGCATTCAGTGCAGGAACTCTGGTCCAGCAGCACAGCCAGCAGTAAACAGAACATGAATCATCGTAGAACTTTAAAATGTTTCAATCATACAGGGCTTTGGTAGGCTTTTTAGCTGTAGGATTTAGTAAATATTTAACCTAAGAGAAGAATATCCATACTTTGTTATGGCTTTTTAATCGTGTCAGTGTGTTTGGTTTTACAGCACTTCCTGTTGTAGTAGACAAACTTGGTAGCTCAGGGTCATGTAAGGTTATAAACATGTAGTTAACTACTGGCAAATTTCAGGGCAACCATACTGCACTTAGAGAGTTTAAGGAGATGTATGTTCAGAAAGGAAAATCAACATTTCTGTGCAAGGGAAGCACTCTCGGTAATGTGATTTTTACATGGTTCACCAGGGTTTTGCCATTGATAAGCTATTTTATCTGGAAGTGGGTGTGCTTTTATGATGTTGGGCAGAAGTACAAAAACAATACAAAAGAGGGGGGGAAAAACCATTCAGATATTACGCTGCTATCAAGATTTGACTGGCAAAAGCTTCCTCCTTTGTGTTCATTACAAGTTAATTGTGCTCCAGAGGATACTTTTTGAGAACGTTCAGAAGAGAAGAATGATGTAAAAAAATTATTGCAAAACGAGTGATAAAAATCTATTTGCAGCTATTTAAAGCAACAGTGGTTCTTCTGGGAACTGGAACTCAGCCCAGAAGTGCTACTGGAATATCAGACAATTGGTTTAAGAAAACTAAAGAACAGTTCACCATCAATGGGAGATTTTAACTACAGAAAGAGATTATGTTTTGCAGAACTGGTGTTGCTCCAATGTGAAAGTGATGTTATACTCCACATATTACTGTGTTGTTCAGCAGTTCTTTATAATATTTTTGGAGGGTGGGTGTGGGGAGAAACCAATCCTATCTGATCTTTTTAAAATTATGTAAAATGCACTACCCTAAAGGTGCTATCACACCTCAGAACATAAGCTATTGGTAACGGCAGCTGCATATTTCAGGAAAAAATTCGGGATGCAGAGCTCAAACAGGATACAGATGGAACCAAGTGAAAGGCTGGGACAGATCAAGAGAAATGAGCACAAGTAGGTGTTTTTTTCTGTATCCTATCGGGAGAGGGATGGGAGGGGAGGGAGAAGAAAGGAAGACTAAAACTATTTGCACATGTGGGCTAAATTTGGCAGACTCTTCAAGACAAAAGAGAAAATAACTGTTTGAAATATTGGGGTGGTTGAAGTTGTTGGAGCTTCTTTGTATTTGGTTGTGTTGTCTTAAGCACTTAAAGTTTTAGGAGGACTCCATGACTGCTTCACCTGTCAGAATTTGAAAAAGAAAGAAAAAAAAAAAAAAGGTCTTAAAGATATAAATTGGAAGGAAAGGAGGACAAACAACTCTTAGCAAGGTGGGGAGCTTCTAGAACTCAAGTTTTATCATAGGTACTTTTTGGTGTGGATAATCACTGGGTGTTTGTCTTTTGATTTGGAATTGGTTAGTTCTGTCATGTCCAATAGCATTTTCCTTCTGAGGAAGCAGAATCCTCTCTTATTTCTTCAGCAAGGCTACAGTTTGTTCTGTAATAAATCATAAAAATTAGTGTCATGTTGAAAGGAAACATAGAAAGAATTGTATATGGAGCAGTGTTGTTGAAAACACAGTACTGCCACATAGTTAGAGCTGTTCCTGTTTGGAGGATTTAATTTACATGTCTCCAATTTTAAAATTGCATCATTTGTTTTAATCTAGCTGACCTAAAAAAAAAAAAAATCAAATCAGCACTGACAAGCTTATAACTTTCACAGGATTTGTTTTTAAAACTCAGGTTTATACCCACTGCAGTTTTTATGTCTGGTGTTAGTATTTGCTGTAAGGGGCAGAAGGAAGAAAGAAAGAGGAAAAAAATAACCTGTCTTTAAATCCAGCCACATTCTAGTCTGTTGAGTCTGTTTTTCATGGAAAACTTCTTAGACACTGTGAAGAAAACTCGTTGTTTTAAAGTGAATGAAAAAAGTCATCATAAAAGATCCTGCTAAGTGCTGGATTCCCTCATAGGCAACATGAATTAAAAGGCTATTTAGCAGCCTTGGTGAAGGAGTAACCAATACAACTACTACGGTTTTCAAAATGATCTTTCTCAGCAGTGAATTGCATGCTTTAAAGATAATAATAATGTTAAGTCTCCTATTACTGAAAGAGTCCTAAGTCTTATTTCAGAATAACCACCTGGCTACAACAGGACAAAGATACTCACACTCTAATTTTTATAGGTTTAAAAAAGGACCAGCATGACAGCATTGCCTGACCTTACAGCATGCGCTGTGTATCAGGCTGCTACACTAATATTTAATAGATGGCACTAATATTTAATGGTAGTATACAGTGTAACACATTCAGGTCCACCTAAAGCTAGTCAAAGGTTTATTTGTAGGATTTACACTCCTGGTTTTGAAAGTTTACAAACGATTCAAGTTTAAAGTTTCTGCCTTTGAAAGTCTCTCTTACATTGCAGCTCCACATCGGAAGGGTGGGATATTTAGCTCCCCACCTATAAAGGTACTAAATGCAAATGTGTGTAGGATAGGAAACACCCAAACTGAGATTACTACAGACCTTAGTCCTGCCCACCCAGTATATTCCTGAAAGGTTTGACAGAAATATGTTGTCCTGGTTGATAATTCCTTTCGGATCCCTGCTGCCAGGAGTTGCTGGGCAGCTGAGCCAGTGAGAGCACACTGACATGACTCAGACCTTGGGGATTACCTCCAGCTAGGGCTGTGGTGGCACAGTGCTGCTCTGCCTTAATGCCCTGAAGATGACCTCCTGCAGGCCAGCCCCTCCCAGGCAGGAACCCAGGACTGCCCTGTGCTCTCTGTATGGCTGAGCCACTAGAACAATCGTCTCCCTCACCACAGGTGTCTTGTTCAGTGAGCTTTTCTGTGAACATAAATCCTTCTAAACAGAAGTTAAAATATACTCACCTGTGTCTCTATTACCATCCTGACCACTGTAGTCACGTGATGGGAGCTACTGTCAGAATTACAGCTGTTCCTGAGCAGTGCTTTTGTTTTCTTGCATCATCATGAATTTTCAGTGAGGTCCTAGCAGTGAATGCAGTACTTGATGTGCTCCCAAGTATCACAGTGTTTGGTTGTTGATCTTTTTTCTTTTTTTTTTTTCATTATAAGTTAGAAAAAGGGAGCTTTATGTCCAGGAAACAAGTAGCTCATCCATCTCTCATGCTGAAGTGATTCAGGTTGATCTTTACAGGGCCCTCAACTGTTCTTGAGGAGCCTCGATGACTACCTAATTTTTTGGGGAAGGTTTTTTTTTAGTGTAGTCTAAACAGAAGTAGTGCCTCTGGATGTTTGTAACAGCAAGAGATATTCCACAGCTGGATGTTGGTTGGTGGGTTTTTGTTTGGTTGGGATTTTTTAAGCAGGTGAAATCATTCCTTTACTCCATAGATGGAGTTTAGACAGAGATGATGACTTATGACAGGAGTGGATACAGGTAGGCCTCTGCTTAATGTCTAAATGCCCTGACATGACACTTCATATGCCTGGTACTTAGCTCTTCAGTTTTGTGAACCTGCAGGTGTAGGAGAGCCATACCTCCTGTGGCAGTGTCTTGCCAGTGGGCAAAGCAGAGGAGTAACTCAGGAGCTAAGCCTCATCCTCCAGACAGTTCCACCTTGGGTTTTGCAGCTGCGCAAATGAGGACTGAAGCACCTGAGTGCTTTCTAACCAAACAAGAAGCTAGTGGCTCCTCTCCTCTCCCAGCAATTCGACCATTCAGCTGGCCATGCTTTTGCTCCTACAAAAATTCACAACTTACCACCTAAGAATACCCAGCCACACAGTTAAGTACCACTGAGAGGAGGAGGGCGTGTCAGCAGGAACTTGGGCAATTGTGCTGCAGAGATCTGCTTGGTGAATACCAAAGTAGGCTGGGAGGAGGAGAAATTTTCAAACTGGGAAGCCTCTTGACTGTCCAGTAACCAAGTTCTTTGCAGTTACCAGCACATTAGGAATGCCAGATTTGTGTCTCTTCGTAGACCTGCAGATCTTAAGTGACTGCTTTAGCATCCAGGCTGTTGTGTAGTGGGGTACACTGAGACTCTACCAGTATCCACACTTTATTTTTAAAGCAGTCGAGGCAAGGCTGTAGTCAGGTGAAGAAAAACCTACTTCCACCAGGCTGAAGTTCAGCATCTCATAAAGCATTATGACTGGGTAGCTGTGGTGACAAGGCATGTGGACACCTGAGGCTTTGGGGTGGAAATATTGGTAGTTAACTGGCTTCTGGCTTACGTGCATACAGGCAGGGCTAATGAAACATGTTTGGGGGCTGTAGGTGACGAGGAAAATGACAGCTTTTGAGTTAAAGACACAGATGACAGTAGGATGTTTTGGAAGTTGGATGATACAAAATGCTGCTGAGAAGGGGTGGCTAAAAAGAAGAATCTCTGCCTTGGAGTACAGATGGGCCTGCTCACTTTAGTCCTCAGAGTGGAGAGTGGTGATCAAACAATGCTGCACCATCAACTGGGCCACCAAGGGCAGCAGTGTGGCAAAGAGGGGGCTGGTTGGGGATGTCATAAGCCACCCACAACAGCAGCAACTGCCAGGACATTTCTTCAGGAGCTGAGTGTCTGGGGGAAGCTTTTTGCCCTTTTAATCCCCGCCTGTAGTGTCATGCTGGACATGATGCTGGGGGTTACTGCAGCATGGAGTTGGTTTCCCCTGTTTGTCACTAACCAGTCACTGGCAAGGAATTTAAGCCACAAGGCTCTCTGTGGCTGTTGTTCATTTTTCCTTGCGCTCACTGCAGTCACAACTGTAGCAGTTGGTGTTAGTGCATGTATTTTGACAAAAAGATTACCATGTTCTTGTTTTTAAGCAACTGCAGGTTCCTAAATTCTCCTATTTTAACTCAGCCCTACCAACTAAGGGGGGGAAAAAATAGGCAAAATGTTTTCAGTCATCTAATGCAAAACTAGCTAAAGTAGAAAGTTTATTTCTATTTCTGAGGTCACTTACATCTCTCAAATTAAAATTTTAGAACTCCAGTGGTTTAATTCTAGGTAGCTCCCCCAGCTCCAACAAGTCTGATGTCTTGCTATTAATTCAGTCCTGAAGGGTTACTGAGGAGGACAAAACAACAGCTATGCAAGAGCATCAAAGCTCTGAAAGAGCCTTTCCACCAGCAATCAGGCAGCAGCTTTCTGATTTGATGTAGCTGTCCACCCCATACACATACTGTACTATGCACAGTAAACATGCTCTGACACAAACTGCCACCTCCTTCCTGGAAAGAAGGGACAAGATCATAGAAGTGCCCCAAAACAAGAGGTCAGTTATTTACTGCTAACCAGGAACAGCACCTAAAGTGCATGGAGATCCTTTTTTTCACAAACGAAGTAACTTTTGTTCTTGCTACCCTGTAAGAGTTGTGATCTGAGGAAGCAAGGACAGCAGGCCTGCCAGAAGGACAGGCTTTGAAGCAGTGCTAGTTTCCATTGCACAGCCTTAACCATTTCTATATTGCTCTTCTGAGAACCCACCGCAGGCTGAAGTGACACAAATGAGAAGCATAAGCAATGTGATCCAAACCAGCTACTTGTGCACCCATCTCTCTATCTTTCAGATCTACTCTGCACCTGGCCAAAACTTGGGCTTGTCTGAGACCTGAAGATACTGCTGCAGCAAACAAGCACACTTAATGGCTAATTTCAACTGCTTTCTATTTGTTTTTAACTACAGAATCATAAATATTTTGAAACCTTAGCAGCCGACCAAACTTCCGAGGAAGACAGGTGAGACTTTTCTGAAAAGATGAGGCCTGCAGGCCCGTTTCAGCAGCTACAGTGTGTGGACATAATTAGTACAATATTTTATAAAAGTTTTTAATCCATTTTTATAATTGAACATGAATGTCTTATTTACAGACTGAAATACCAATAAACTTAATTGGATTCTTACTTTCCTTGTTCTGCTTCTCTTAATTCAAGGGAAAATGTGCATGGGCAAGAGGGAGAAGGGGATTCTTTCAATGTCCTCCACAAGCAGGCTTTGCTTCTGTTTATAAACTCATTACCAGAATCTACCTGGGTATTTCCATTTTTACAAGGTATTGTCACTAGAAAAGTGAGAGTCCCAACAACTACTCACCCATCAGAAAACAGTAAGAATGACTGAGAAATATTCCATATAATGTGGAAGAATTTCTGTGGGGTAAGCCTTTAAGAGAAAGGAACCCTTAGTTAGTCCTGATTAGCCTTTAAGTGAGGTGCTCAGCTCTCAGTACTGAAGTGGTGATGCTAGACATTTCTACCAGCAAATCTTTAGCAATCTCAGGGCTCCAGATGAACTTTGCTTCACATTATCAAAGCTGAAAACACTTGGCTGATACATGGGGAGGGCTTTTTCCTGATAAACTGTGCACTTGTGTTTTTAAGAGATGCTTTCCAAATACTAGCCTATATCAGAAAGAATTTATCTGAATTGTTTGTAAGTAGTGTTGGATAAACTAAGCACACAAGTTTCTGCATCTGTTATCTTCAGTGTAGTTATAGAACTGCACTAGTAAAGGGGGGGGAAGTAGAGTTTCCCATTAATAAAGCTACCTCAGCCAGCATGAGCACATGATGTGTAACAAAAATAGGAGTAACAGCACATGCAATAAGTTACCATTTGCTGTGGGACACACAATCTTTCCTTCCCTTGTATTTTAAGAATTATTAATGGTACAGCCCTAAGTTCAAAGTGTGTTCTCCTCCCTATTCCAATTTCCTGCCATATTAAACTGCCAAACGTCTCATCACCTCCCTGAACTGTTTCACCGGTATGACAATACACATGCTTAAACCATGTCACCAATATGACAATAAACATGCTCTCTGGGTTTTTCCACAGTAACCAGGCTGACAATTTGTTAAGTCTCACTACTTTATAGATAGTTACACAGGTAAGAATATACATTTGTACATGTAGGAATATGCAGACTTCTTTCTTCATTGTATTTTTTATTATTCCACAGCATAAATCTTTATTTAAGAGAATGCCTACAGGCTATATACATAAAGGGATTTGGGCACCTACTCCCACCAGTCAGGTTTCACTGAGATCCTGGAGTTGCCATGCCCCAGACTACGGCACAGCTGGACTCTCAACCTTTCTGGACCTGCCTTACCTACCAGGTGGCTTCTGGTGGCTGTGTGCAGAGCATCACTGTCAGCCATATGTGTTGATTTCAACAAAGCATCCTGGCCTGCAGGGATCCACAGCTAGAAGGAAGTTTTCATACTCTTCCCAGGCGTAGCCTCAATTCATTATGTTCCTGGGAGTCTAGAAGGAATCAGTTTCTCTGCAGCAGCTACTCTGCTTTGTAGAAATTAGTCGTTAAGCACAGACAGTACCAGGTCTACCTGTCTTATGATCTATCCCCTCTCACCTTCTGCTTAGGCACAAAAATGCTTAGTTTTACAGAATTTAGAAGTGCCAGTGCAGGTAATCAAATCCAGGAATTCCCATATCTGTAGCCAGAGCAAGATCCTGTGCCTGCCCAAACAGTCCTGCTGGTGCTGCAGCCAAGTCCTGGTGATGCCTGTCTTTCTAGCGCCACTGGTGCGTCGTTTTTCCTACACAAGGTGGAGGAAGAAAACATAAAAGCAGGGGGGGGAAGGGGGAAGGGGAGGGGAAAGACCTTGAGGAAGCACCTCTCTTCCAGGGAGTTCACGTCTGAGAACTGAGCTAAGACTCAGATGGCAGATGCATAATGGACACTCAGCCCTCCTGACTTGGCTGGCTCAGATAGCCTTGGATCAGTTTGGGGGCTTCAAAGAGTCCCACTACAAGGTGCCCTGCAAATTGCTGCTTCCCAGTTTTCTCTCTCCTTACTCTAACACATTACCTAGCTATGAATTGCACTAGATGACAAATCACTAAAATTGTGGGTGTTCTGACACAAATGTTGCCCTGTGAAATCGTTATTCGAAAAGTGTAACCCAAATTTATAAATGACATAAACCTTGTAGAGTTAACATGAAGCACCTGTATGAAAACAGCCTCGCTCCAAGACACAGATACATCTTGCTTAGTCATAAAAACTTGTTTGGGGTTTTTTTGACAATACTGTAACTTAGTAATTTACAAGCTGAAACTGATCACTCAGTATCTGAAATACGTCACAGCAAGTTACAATTATCACTAGGACTTCACAGCAAATAAAAGTTGTAACTAAACATGCACAGATCATTATATATACAGTGATAAAAAAATAACGATGTACATTTTCTCGTAAGAAGAAATTAAGTAAATTCTTTTGTGCATTTCAGGATTCAAACATCTAACCTATATAAAATTACTTTGAAATATGAAGTAAATATTTAACCCAAAACTTGAGAAATCTTTTGTAATCTGCAATATAGCCTTCGCATTTCAGTTTTTCTTTCTCTGACACAGAACAACGTAGGAATTTTACCCTCTAAGATACTCAATAGTAATGTGCAGATATAAAAAAATACATCCTTTGTGGCAAGCTTGAACATATATATATATATACACACACACACACACACACACACACATATATATATATTTACAAACCTCCAGAACAAATTAGCATTAAAAACCACAGAAGTAGCAGATTGACATAGTGCTTTATTTAAGCTGTCTGTACGAAGGAAAATAATGTGCATCCCTATCATATACGTGTAAAAATACTAAGGATGTACAGTGTACAAAAACAGTTTCTTGTAGTTATTTCACATCCTTGTGGGTCATATACTTAAGGAAATAAACAGTTTAAGTATGACCAACAGCAATATGGTTTCTTGGGTTCATAGTCGTGTCTGCTTAATATCCTTAACCATATGACTAGATCTTGCATGGATCTAATGAAAGAACTAGCAAGGTCAAGAAATGTCACAAACTCTAAAGCTACAGGGAGGTAATTCAATTACCAATTTAGAGGTTTTTATTTAAATAAATACTTTACATTTCATGCTTGCCTGTAATGCACTACCAGGAGCAAGATAAGGAAATTCTACTGTAGACAGTACAAACAGTAGCAGCAAAGTGTGTACATTGAGGTGTAATATATAGACCCTGCAGTTAGTAAGGTAAGACCTTACTTTTGTACTCTAGGAGAAGCACATGGCCCCTGCAAGAACAGTCAGCTTTAAGAAGCTGCAAGTAAAGATGGAAAAAAAACCCATAAAACAATACTGGAATAATGTTCTTTAAGCAACAGGAATGTACTGGAAGATGGATTAGTGTGGAAAGCAAAGCTGTGTGCAAAACTGCCAAAATCCAAATAGAAACGACCTATTTCCTCCAAGATGGCTGCAGTACAAGAGGGCATACTGTATGTCATGGAAGTCAGTACAAGCTGGAGTCAAAGTCTGAAATGTACTGTGCTTGAAAGGCTTACTGAGGTAACCAGCCACCACATCCTGTCCAAATCCAACCATGACTGCAAACAGCAAAAGAAGAGCTTAAAAACTTTCTCGGCACCAAGCAGTGCTTGCCCGTCTATCTTTCAGCTGTTTCTAACACTGGTAATAGAGAGATTCCCTCAACCATGGGCAGCATAAAGTGGCTGCAGACTCTCTCTGTGGCATAAATTTGATCAGTAATATTTTGGAAGGCAGGCACTACAATGCAAAATGAAGTTTTCAAAGGTTTTCAAATAATTCACCAACATGTATTTACTGCAAACTGTATTCTAACTAGCTATGTGACAGCGAGCTAATAATCACAGAGTTTCTTCTGCACACGAGGAATGGCTGGCCAGAGGCATGGTGCCAGCTGGTCATTAGCTAGAGGTGCCCTACATCAAGAAACTTATTGCTATTACAAGCTGAAAACGTGAGGAAAAAACACAGGCATGTAACACAGATTTTGAATTGCCATAGTCTGTAAGTATGAGGCCTTTGCAGAGAACTAATTAATGCCCATCTATAAAGTATTCAGTTATTTCAGTCACTCACTCACTCCATCAGTGTAGACACCTCTACGTTAACTTACTGGTGCAGAACAGACCTGCAACACATTTGCTGTGCTCCTCTCTCCCTGTAGAGGGACAATCTCTGCATGTGCTTAGTGTTACAGGATGAGATCCTATGTAGTTAGAATCTACATCCTGATATATTTCTGACTGATTATCCATCCACTGCTAAGGAGAAAACACAGAACATGAAAAATTGTCTAAATTAGCCTGCGTCTTTAGCTGCCTTGCTAAAATGCCCATCTACCCCTTGGCCATCCCAGCACGTACACTGCCAGCAGTGGGCTTCGTGCTAGGGCACTCAACTCCACATCAAGAGGCTAAGGCATCAGCATAGGAACATCTCTCCTCTCAGACTCACCTCATTCACACAATGCAACCAGCAATACTCCATGATATCACAGTTTTCATGGGAGCTAACGAGATCCAAATGTAGAGATACTTAGAATGATAATCTCAGAGAGTCAGGGCTTGCAGATGTCATTAGCAAGGGCATGTACACACTATCAACCGCACTGTGCAACCTCCTGACTCCTAGCACCAAAGGGTTTATTATTAAGATTATCACTGCTGCAGATCAAAGCTGAAGTTATGCACACGTTCTGTTAGATACAGATCTTCAGAAATGGAAAGACGTCTTCCAATCATCAGTGGGGTGTCTCTCATGATGTTTTAAATTCAGCTGGGTACCACGGTTACCTGTAACATGCTGGGTTTCAGGACTCTTTTGGTTGAGGGCAAACCTTCCTTCAGAATGGCTCATCCCAGAAATTTACTATTTTAATTATTAAAGTGCTTTTCTTGTAATCACTGTGGTCTCGTTGTTCAAATGCAATTCCTTCATATAGAACAGAAATTTTCTGTTGTGCTATCAGGCTCTTATATTACATTTATCCTCAATGCAGCACAAAATGTAGCTTTTTTTGTCTACTTGTTTTTAACCCTTTGACACATGAAGTTGGAATCCCTCACTTCCATTGCCAAACAATTAAAAGACAGCATTTCATTCACCAAAATCTGATTCTAAGCAGTATGTACAATTTCAGAGCCTTGTTAAAATTTCCACATGGGAGAAAAGTGCATTATTCCCTTCAGCTTGTACAGTCCTTCCATATCTTACAAAATTAACTGCTATAAGCCTGTTCTATCTAAGATGTAGCAGCATTTGCAAACATGACACATACAATCCTTAATCTCTAAAAATAAATACTACTGCAGTATAACCAAAACCAAACAAACAAGAAAGAAATAAAAAACAAAATAAAAGGAATATTCAGAGTTAAACACCTGGAGAAAAGGCTAATTCACAAACTCAAATAAAAAATGAGTAAGGCAAACACCTGTTTACCTTGGTGCACACATTTTGGTGAGAAGCAATACCATTATGCCTGTCTACATTCTTCAGCCATCAGAGGTGACGTATATCATGAAAGAAAAAGAAAAGCATGAGAAAGATGTTATCTGGTGCAAATTA